>JAOVYU010000038.1:5012429-5025349 GCA_025674565.1 Synodontis membranacea | reverse complement strand
TGCAAAACCCCGGCTGGAACGCGGCTGGAGAGAACTGGAATCTAGGGCAGCTGAGAGAGAGAGAGAGAGAGAGAGAGAGAGAGTGAGTGCGAGCGTGCCGTCAGGAAGCACACGAAAATAACAACGGTGAGCGACTGTGAGCGAGTGCACAGGTATCTGCCCACAAGCACAGAATAGATTTTTCTTAGCTCAGATTAATATTTTCTCTTCAAAATATTACTTATATCCTTGTGAAAGTCCCACTGCATGTTCAGGAATGAGGCACAAAAAAGGGAAAGAATTTTCTCCACACTGTTTGCGACCCAACACTAATCTACAATACTCTTGGTAGACCGTGTTGGTCATTATTAAAATGAACTGGCTATAATAGTCGAACATTTGCAAAATTGACCGCTCCCGTCCACACTTCCGTAGACCAATTTGCCCTGCTTAGCAAATCTGGCCCAGATCTCAATTAAAAACACCACTGATACTTTAATACATACTTACATTCACCCCATTTATATGCTGTGGCTTTTTCAGGGTCTGAACGAATGTGTGACATCGTTGAAGACATGACAGGGTCATACCCTAACATTATCTTTAAGCTGTGCTGGAAATATATCACTCCATTTATTTTGCTGGTAAGCTTCTATATGGCCATTGCATTATTGTAATGAACTAAATCAAGCTTAATTTATCAGATTGACATTATTTTAATATTTTATAGTACCTCACACAACCGGGAGATAAAATAAATATAATCCTAAAAATGCAACTAATAACTGAATTCATTATTAGGAAAGAAGTAGCACAATGGCACATGACTAGATATAAATGGTCTTCATCAGTTTTCTTGGTCAATGAAAATGTGCCGTTTCCTCTTCACACAAACACAACATTGCTGCTAACTGCTACCATTTATGGGGTTGATTAATGACTAATTTCTTCTCATCCCTTATCCTAAGGCATCTTTCATATATTCTCTGGTGGAGTATCAGCCTCTAATATTTAACCGCTGGTATGTGTACCCGACCTGGGCATATGGATTAGGCTGGCTGATGGCTCTCTCCTCCATCCTGCTGGTTCCTGCATGGGCATTGGGCCGCTTGTGGACAGTAAATGGAAACTTCAGACAGGTGAGAATATATATGTCTGTTTGGCACTAATTATGTATTTTGATAAGACAAAATAATCACAGTTTTCAGGCCTGGAGAAAATTCTTACTATTGCACTGTAGTGTTACCCAAGCGCCGGTGTAGAATTAACACCCCGAGTGTTAACTTGAGCACAAGTGATATTTTATTACTCTGTAATAGATTTTTTAATAACATAGCAAGTAACTATTGAAATACAAAAAAAAACAAAAAACAACTTGCTTCTTTTCACAGCGTTGGCATCAACTATGCAGTCCTGAGAGCAACCTTCCGCTGACCCAGAAACAGAGAGCTGAAAGACAGATAATGACATCAGTTGTTTGACAAAGCCAGCAGCACTGAGGAATGTAAACTATACAACTCTAAACAAAAAGTGCCATTGTCTTCATATACAATTGGAGAAATGACATTTGCTCATTCTATAGACATAAAACAAATAATACTGGCTACAAATAATACATGGTTCTATCTGATGGCACATATTTACATTGTGCAAATTATGAAACTGTTTACTGCTATATGAAGCAATATTCATAAGAAAAAAAATACTGTGACCTGTGTGACCAAATGTATCAAAACAAGAACAAAATAAGTTAACCCATTTGTGTCAGTTTTTTTTGCTGTGATATAATTTATTTGAATACTTGCCTGCCTTACTTTTATTAGTAGAAAATAGATTGTAATTGCAGAATTGCCTTATTCAAGACAAAACCATGTGCTGATGAAACACTGATTTGCTGTCACTTTGACCCTGGGTGAGGGTGCGTGCAACAGTTTCCTGGTGTACTGTCATTGTTCAGACTTCGGTGAAAAAATATTTTGCTTCGGTGGGCCGGATTGAAGACTAAGAGTTTCATATAAATTGTGATGATTGTACAAGTAAATACATCACTTTTGACACTCAAAGGTTTTTGTACACACAAAGGTTTTCTACATTTACAATGTTAATATTAAACAAACAAACAAACAAAAAAAGCTAGACATATATAGGTCATATGTTGGATTCATCAAAGTAATCACCTCTAGCAGTTTGAGGCATTCTTTCTACAAGGAACATTAAACACTGCTCAGTAAGTTCATTTCGAGTTGGCTGCTTCACCTTGACCTTTTTCTCCAGTTCATCCCAAACTAGCGCTATCGGGTTCAGGTCACCACGGTGGCCAGGCCATGACTTTCAGCTTCTTCTTTTTCTATCCTTTTTTTAAATAGACATGATCTGGAGATGTGTTTGGGGTCATTGTGTTGTTTCTGAAGCTTATGAAATAAATAGAAATTAGCAGAGGCGGACAAAGTACTCACATTCATTACTTAAGTGAAAGTCATGCAGTCAAATTTTTACTTAAGTTAAAGTACTGAAGTACTTCCTTTTAAAAATATTTAAGTATTAAAAGTACATTTTTTTTTTTTTGCTGATTTTCCAGTGGAAGTGTCACAACTGTGAAGGCTTGGATACAAGTGTGATGCCAAGATAGGTAGAAAAACAACAAATTTGTTTTTCCTCTGACTTTTATGGTATCTTTACATTCTTGACAGAAAAATTCACTCTTGGGCCAAAAAAAGTTGTCAATTTTGACAAAAAAATGTAATTCTATAATCCTACACTTGTATTATACATTTACTACACAGACTTGAAGTGATTTTGGGGAATATTATGGAAGATACACATATTGAAAAATGTGTAATTTCTGGTGGTGGGCCGTTCATGGTGGGCAGATTTTTGCTCCCAGGACTTTTAAGCTTTCATTGAAGTCAGGAGAATATTTGACTTTTAGGTTAAGAGCTAGTTACGAGTAGATTTTACCTGGTGATCACACAAACTCATTTGTGATTTTTAAAATTTCTGTTCTGTGCTAAATAATTTTTTCTTGGAAGTTTATAATTGCTTTAAAATATACAAGTGTGATTGCAGAATGCTAGGATTTCTCTTTAACACAAAGAAAGGAGTTTTACTTAAAATCTAAGTAATTATTAAAAATTAGTAAAAATTACTAAAATCTCAGTAATATATTCAGTTGACATACTTAATACCTGCTATCTAAGTTTGATTTAGATAATGCATTTTTTTTTTTAGCCCAGTGTTGCTAAAGCCCTCTTATAACAAAGGAAGGTGAGGATCTCTCTGCAACAGGTTTAATAAAAACTATATCCACAGTTCAACAACAGACAAACAACCATTTTGGCTTATACACAGGAAAGGCACCGGTGCAATCAAAATTGCAACTTCAAATACAAAGTGAAAATCACTGGTGAAAGGTAGACACAGAGATAGTTGACATTTGCAACATGGCTATCCAAACCAGAGAAATCAAGGCAGGCAACAGTCTTTGTCTAAACCTTTTTTTATATTATGTTTCTTATATAAAACCATTAGGTTTTCATTAATTCTTTGGTAACATAGGAGCTTCTAAGTACTCTCATGTCCATAAGAGTTATAAGAGAATAAAACTCCAAAGAGACAAGCTCATCTTAAATGAATTCCCAGAGTGAGATGAGTATAGCAGACTAACTTTTTCATTTGGTATATGCTTAAAGAGTTTACATAGTTCTTGCTTTAAAAAATCAGAGACTAATTTGCATAGGGCACAATTAAATATACATAAAAGCCCCTGAAACTGGTTAACACAGTACATGCTTAAAGATAAATAGAAGTCTTTGTATGCTTAAGGATACACACTGTAAAAGTCTCTGAGACTGTTAATTCCTATTTTAGCTGGTCACATGTTAGTAATTGTTACTACTGGTACTAATAGTTACTAATAATTAGGTTACACTAAAATTCTAAATTGAAATCAGATTTGAAGGAAAGAAATTCATAAATTCTATCCATATAATTGACATAAGGAATGAGTCTGATTTCTTCTCTCCTGTGAAAAAAAAAGTCAGAGACAGAGAGTCAGAGACAGATGCAAAAGGAACTTAGAATTCTTTAATAGAAAGCGTGAAGCAAAACTGACCAGCAAACAACAATTCAAGGGCAAAATCCAAAATACAAACACCAGGAAACAAAGCGAGATCACTAACCAGAATAGCAGTCACAGATTAAAATGGCGTGGTAAGTTCAGGTGAGCATTACTTCACAGAGTCATTGTGAGAATCCATATATACATAAGGTGAGTGTGAGTACAGGTACCTGTACTGTTGTAGTCAAGACCACCTTATCCGAGACTAAGACCTGACCAAGACCAGAGGGGGTCGAGACCGAGACAAGACCAAGGCTTTGAGGGGCCGAGAACCGAGTGGAGACCGAGACCAGGGCTGGCCGTGACCGAGACGAGACCGAGACCAGGGCTGGCCAAGACCCAGTGGAGACCAAGACCAGGGCTTCGGCCATGTTCGGGCTGTTAAGTTAAGCTAAATGCTACCTCCATGCTATCTGTGCTCCAATTCATGCTTAGGCTGAATTGTGTGTGTGGTTCACTGTTGACTGTGTGGTGAAATAAACTTCTCCCAGCCATTTGCATTGGGCAGCAAATAAGGCTCACTTGTATCTCCAAGTTCATTCCGGTGGAAAAACGCTACAATATTGTTGAAATGACAATAAATTGAACCTTGAACAAACAAACAAACAAACCCCAAATATATACACACAGTATCAGTATGTCAGTATTCAGCAAAAAAGTTACTTATAACAGGTGTTTCCTGTTTCTTTCCCTTACTTTGTGTTTTCTGTTCCTTATTGACCACACCCCTTTACAATATAAACCCATGTCCCATAATTAGCTTCAATGTGACTTCTGTACTCAGCAGTGCAGCTAGAAATCAAAGAGACAACACAGCACAGCAGAAGTCAACACTTCATGAAGAGATGTTGAGAAACAGAAAACTGGAGGCAAGGGGACTCTGGGAGAGTAAAAGTGAATTCCTTCTGGCTGTAGCAGGAAACATAGTGGGTCTGGGCAATGTTTGGAGATTCCCTTACCTTTGCTATAGGAATGGAGGAGGTAAGACCACTGAAAAAGATATTGTATTGTTTATTGTCTCTCTATATATTGTATGCTGTATGAATGATTCGTGCTGATTTATGGTCATTGTGCTTTTTTTCTGACAAAAATTTCACAAAACATTCAAGTGTAGGAACAGTATTTTAGTATGTAAAAATATTTTTGCCTTTATAACTAGATGGTGTTTTGCTGTATTCGGGAAAAGACAAGTAATTTAAAAAAAAAAAAAAAAGTAAAAATG
Source organism: Synodontis membranacea (assembly GCA_025674565.1). Classification (NCBI taxonomy): domain Eukaryota; kingdom Metazoa; phylum Chordata; class Actinopteri; order Siluriformes; family Mochokidae; genus Synodontis; species Synodontis membranacea. Next base: position 5,020,031 of record JAOVYU010000038.1, on the reverse strand, counting down.
ATTTTTATTTAACTTATTTGGAGATTGCCATTGTTTGCATGTTATTAGGGGTGTTTTTGGTGCCATACTTGGTGCTTGCTGTGACCTGTGGTTTGCCTCTATTCCTTCTGGAAACTGCTATGGGACAGTACACACAAGAAGGGAGCATTACATGCTGGCGACGAGTCTGCCCACTTGCTGAGGGTAAGTGACATAAGGGTGCTTTGTGGTCATAAGGTACCTCATAAATCTGTATTCAAGGTCAGATTGTATCAAATTTTTATTATGTAGCAATCAACTTGTGTGTGTCTTCAACTTCATCTTTCTTGCATAAGTAAGTAATATATACCTAATTTGAAGTTAATAACTTGTACTTCACTTTTGTCTAGGAATAACATGATTTTTATTTTACTCTGCTGTCCTCATTTTTGCCATCATTACCTGTGAATGAAAAATTTAAATTGTCTGAAACTATATACATTGACATGTCTAGTGTATTTGGCATCACCATGTGACAAACAGCAAAGCCTTAATCCTAACCCTAACCTGTGACCTCATATTTTTGTACATGTCAAGATTCATGCAGTAGCATTTTACACTCTTTGTAAACTAGTGATAAAACTTTTTGGTAAACCAGATAAATGCGGCTTACAGTAGTCCAAAGAAGTTGTCACAAAGGCATGTATAAACTTCTCACTATCAGCAGTTGATAGAATGATACAGTCCATGGATATGATTTTAAAGGTGAGAGAATGCTGTTTTTCAGACATTACTTATGTACAGTGGTTAAATTAAAATTTGTATTAATGGGGAGCCCTTGTTTACATATCACTGTAAATGGTCAATGTCTCTTTAAACATTTTTAATACTTTTGGTAAACCAGATAAATGCGGCTGACAGTAGTCCAGAGACGTTGACACGAAGCAGTTTGTGCTAAAATATGCAGTTACAGTAGATGTGCAATGGAGCCCGATAACAAACAGAGAGAACATTAGTTAAATTTTACACATTCTAAGTACTTATTCTAAGTATTATTCAACACACGACTGTGGGCTTTAATATTGTTTTCATTCCTCTTCAGCATTACCATATTTTTTTTGAAAGCAAAATAATCTCTAAATAAAGAAATAAAAAAACAAACAAATAAATAAATAAATTCTATGGTCCCCTTCATTGTCTCTGTGTTCATTCAAGCTCTGAATAAATGAAAACAATTAGTTTAGCTAACTTCAAAACTTTCATTCATCTACTCAGATATCTTCCATTATCCCAATCATACATTAAGTAAATATGTCTCTACCTGTCCCGCTACATAACACATGATCGAATGAGTTTATGAGTAAGCTTTATGGGCATAAAAAATTGATTTTACATGCACAAGCCTGATGAATAATAATGTAACGTGGGTGCTGATTCAGCGGAAGCTGACACAGATTTTCTGGGGAATCCCCAATGCAAATGGCTGGGAACTACTTTATTGAACATGCATGAGAATAACCACCACTACAACACACATAACCCAATTTGGCTAGAAAATAAACACAACACATATTTACCAAATGGTGAACTACAACCCCCAGTGCATGCCGGGTAAAACCCCGCCCCTTCCCTGACTTCATCACACTGCCCCCCTCCAAGGAGTGTCTGTCCTCAGACACTCTAGCGCAAATTATATTGTCTGAACCGCGGAGGCAGCTGGCGCCAGGAGCACCTAAGTGTCGGGTGGGGTGAAACAGTAGCAATTATGTCAGTTGGGGATTCCCTTCGCTCCCATGAGCTCTGATGGTTCTCGGCGTGAGGCTGGTAAGGTGTGAGGCAGTCTCGGTGGAGCACCACCGCTCGTGCTCGGCCCGCCATCCGTACTCAGTAAACCATGTCAGGCAGTTTCTCTAATACAACACGCGGCCCCACCCACTGTGGCATCGATTTCGGAGGCAATATTTTTTCCTCTTAGGGGAGTACACCCAAACACCCCAAAGTCTCTGCCTTGTGAGTGAGCATCATACACGCGCTGCTGCTTAAGCTTGGAGTCTGCAATGGCTTGTCTAGCAAGGTCGTGCGCACCCGAAAGTCTCTCTCTCCAGTGGAAGTAATAATCCATACCTGGTTTCTTGGGCAGTTCTGGTCCCGGCAGCGGTCCGAACACTAAATCCAACGGGGCGTGCGAGCGCTGGATGGGTCCCTTCCTTGCAGTACACACATCGCAGCGGTGCACGAAAAGTTCACTGTATTTATGGCAATTAAAAAAAAAATTCAAAAAATTCTAAAAGCATTCTCTCAACTGGCACAAAGTCTTTGTAACCCCAAAATGTCCAGTCCCTACATGGCCATGCACTAACCGCAACACCTGCTCGCAGAGCATTCGTGGTACAGCTGTAACAGTTCACCCTTTCCGCTCGGATGCTCCCAACGGTGGTATAACAAATCGTCACGGAAGATTAATCGTGACCACTGCGAGTGTAGTGACCTGAGTTCAGGGCCGTGGTGGGAAATCGTGGCATAATCCGGCCGTCGGCTTGAGTACACCCACTCGATGACTCTACATAGCGCTGGATCGCCCTGATCCTCCGCTCTGATCCACTCTTGATCTAGCTGTGGCACTGGTAATGTGATCAGCTGCACATCTTCTGGTGGCACTGTCACGCGGTTGCAGGCTGCAGCCTCTGGCGCCGGTATACGTTCAAACAGTTCGCCCACGGCGCACGCTCCGTCCCTTACCGACTGTTGCTGCTTTCCCTCAGAAGGGGAAAAAGTGTCTCTCATCCATGCGGAAAATGTAACCGACCGTGACAATTGCTCTGGTCCGCTTAGTTCGGCTACGCCAAGGTCTGCACGCAACTTCCCCTCTGATAAATCCACAACAGCCTGTCAGCGTTAGAGTAAATCCAGCCCCAAAATACAGCTCTCCTGAATGTCCCCAACAATAAACTCGTGCATATATGTACATTCTCCAATAGACACCTTCACCATCCGCTTGGATCGCATTTCTGCCTGTTCGCCAGTCACTGTGGTGATACGCAAAGTCTTGTCCTGTTCACCAGCAAAACACTCCGTATGGTCCAATAATCGACTCCAAATGAGGGAAATCATTGACCAGTATCCACCAGTGCTCTACAATGAACGGAATCAAGTACACATTCCATGAATAATCCGCGTTGGTGCCCCAAATGTCCCAACTGCAAATCAAAGTCACTGCTCGGGGAAAAGTTGCTAGCGAGGGGAGGTTCTCGCTTAAAGTTCTGCTTGATTGCGACATCCTTCAGTGAAGAGGTGGGGCAATAGTGAGCGATATGCACGTACTCCCCACAACAGAAGCAGATACCCCGCTCAGCAGTTGCATGCCATCGTGGAAACCCCCGGGACTGGCTGCAGCTCTTGTCGTCTTCCGCGTTGTCTTAGTCGTGCCCCTGCTCTTGCCGCCCTGGGTAGCCCTGCATTCTTTCACCGTTCTCTGCGAGATCATGCTCGTGTTCCCGTACCTGTCGCAGCAGGTCACCCAACACGCAATAGGGTCTTTCACCATCCTCCTCGATGAACACCTGGCCTACCTTTCGTTGACCCGGTAGCTTGGCCAGGATCGGCTCGGCGCACTCTGCTTCCCTGAGCTCCGCCTCAAGCGAATCTGCCGCTGCAAGACACACATGTTCTCGTAAACGTCACGGCTGTAACACCCGGAGAAAGTGCCAGCTTCTCCTGTACTTCGCCCATGAAGTCAGGATAACCTCTCCATGAAAGATTCTTTAAATCGTCCATGAACGTGCCCAGCCTCTCACCGCTGCATCGCTGCCGGCTGGCGAGTTCCTCGCAGGCTCTCTCTCTCGGCTCCGTTCTCCCGAAACGATGCTGCAGCATGCTCTGGATCTCCGCCCAGTCTCGCTGCTCGTGGGGACGGAGGTCATCGAGGATTCGGAGGGCCTTTCCCAGGAAGGCATCTGGCAGACCCTCTCCTCGGTAGGCTGGCAGCTCCAGCATGAGGACATTCACGGCCGGGGCTGCACCTGCCGCATCCAGGGGAGGTTGCTCTTCTTCTCTCAGGCCTAGCATCGCGGCCACCAGCGTGTCCTCTTCTCGCCACTGCTCTGCAACCCGCATAGCGCTGGCTCCATCCGGGAGGCGAGTGCTCTTTCTCTGCCTCCTTTTCTTCACCAGGGAAGGAGTTTCTCCCAGCTGGTCAGCTTCCATCTGGCAGACAAGCTCCACAATCTCCTCCAGCATTGTCTCTGCCTCCATCCCACACCTCTGACACCAATGTAACTTGGGTGCTGATTCAGCAGAAGCCGACACATGTTTTTCTGGGGAATCCCCAATGCAAATGGCTGGGAACTACTTTATTGAACTGCAGTTCACACAGAAAGCATGCATGAGAATAACCACCACTACAACACACATAACTCAATTCGGCTAGAGCCGATAAACACAACACATATTTACCAAACGGTGAAGACTTGAACTACAACCGCCGGTACGGAAAAAACCCCGCCCCTTCCCTGACTTCATCACAATAAGTTCCATTAGAATAAAACAGAAATATCAATTAAGATGAGTATAAATAGTACCAACCATGCTCCCGAGACAGTAAAGAGGGAGATAAGCATGAAAAGTGCAAAGAAGATATTAAAGTGCAAAGAAGATACCTTGTTTAGATCTACATACAGACGCCTGAACCAACAACTTTCCAGCCTCACCTTCAATTCTTACCTTCTATTGCCTTCTATTATTATTATTATTATTATGCCTTCTATCTATTATTTAATAATAGAAAAACTCAACAGAAGCAAGAGATGAAATTTACAAAGTTTATGGCAGCTCTGTAATTGGCATTTCTCTGATCAAGAACTGGTTTGTTGTTTTGAAAAGATAAATTTGAGGTAGATGATAAGGAAAGAAGTGGTTGACCAAAGGAAGCAGAAGACAAGGAGCTGCAGAAACTGTAGGATGAATGCACGACACAATGTACTTGAGAGCTGTGTGAATATTAATCATTCTACTGTTCTAAAGCATCTGAAGACAATGGAAAAGACTTTGAAAGTTGGTAGGTGGGTTTTACATGCACTTATAGAGAGAAAGTTGGTAGTGGTACTGTAGCTCAGTGGTTAAGACCCTGGACAATTGATCGGAAGATCGTGAGTTAAAATCCCAGCCTCACCATGACTGCCACTGCTGCGCCCTTGAGCAAGGCCCTTGACCCACAACTGCTCAGTTGTATATAAAAAAATGTCATATATATAAGTTGCTCTGGATAAGAGCATCTGCCAAATGACTTAAATGTAAATGTAAATAAAGCTTAACACCTGCTTTACAGGTGCATTAGACCTTTACTAATTCAGGAAGAAACTGTCAAATGCCAAATGTTACAGTGATCAATTGATAAAATTGAGTGAAAAAAAATCAATGAACTACAATAATTCACAAAAGAAACTCATCCTCCTTCATGACAATTAAAGTTGTCATGTTCCAGAATTGATGAAAGACATGATTTTAAGACTTGGTTGAGAAGTTTACCGCATCCAGTCTACTCACCGGACATTCACCATTGGATATCTACTTGTTTAGGTTGCTGCAACGTGCACCTTCAGGTCAACATTTAAATAATTTGAGTATATTCAAAATTGCATAGATGAATTAATTTCCTAAAAACCCAAATCCTTCTTTCACAACCAGGGCCGGACCATGGCATGGGCAATATAGGCAAACGCTAAGGTGGAAGCACAAACAGAGGAAGAAAAAACATTATAATTGTAACATTGTAACATTCCACTATTCTTAAAAGTAGTTGGTATTAATGTGTTTTAATATGAAAAGAACAAGCCCACATGAATTTACCTGCTTACTAAGTAGTAGTAGTAATAATAGTAATGATACGTAACTTTGTTATGAGGCCACCGCGGCACCACCCTCCCCCCTCCTCCGTCTAATTAGCCTTTACCTGCTATTTGGGGGATGGTCATTTTTTGATGTGTCAACAAGCTCAACATGTCAAAATGTCCTAAATTATCTGGTGCCCAGGGCAGGAAAAAAAGAAAAGAAGAGGAGGAAAAATGCAACAAAGACAGAGGTAACATAACGTTACAGTAAGATGATGTCATGACATTATTTGTTTATACTAATATAATTTGCATATCAGAAAAAAGCACATTATATAAGCATATATTATACAGTACAGTCTACATAATGCATGCATGCATAATGATTTTTTTTTCATTTATATTATTTCATTTCATTTTATTCTTGAAATCATGTGTTTATTATTAGACTGGTGTCACATACTCCTCTTCTGTCTTCAGATGCACTGCTGAGGTTTCTCAGTCCCACCCCTGCACATCCTCCTGTCGCCTCCAATTGAGCAGCATACCTCAGCAGTGATATAGCAGAAGGACGGACGAAGGTGTCAATTTTAACAGACTCTTAGTCAATGGAGAAAAAGTCAGAAGAAGCTGGCTTATGTACTCTAAAAAACATGATAGCCTGCACTGCTTCTGCTGCAAAATCTTTTCTAAAAGAGAGTATAAACTGAATAGGGAAGGACTAAAGGACTGGAAAAATGCAAGTCACTCGCTCAAGGTCCATGAGGATAGCCAGGAACATAATGCTCACATGGCAACATGGAAGGACTTGGAGGTCCGTTTTGCGAAAGGGCTCACAATAGACAAACAAGAGATGGCACTTGCTGAGGCTGAGAGAACACGGTGGCATGAAAAGAGGTGGAGCTTAAAAGAGGTGGAGCTTATGGCCAAATTTGATCCAGTGATGAAGCAGCATGTCAGTAGAGTAGAAAGTGGAGCTGGCAGTCACGTCAGTTATCTTGGCAAAACAATCCAAAATTAACTGATAGACTCCATCAGTTCTAAAATAATAGAACACATTGTGAAAGACATCAAAACATCCAAATATTTATCCGTCGCCGCGAAGACTCGGGTGCTCGCTCGTTGCTTAACCGCGGCGGGTAGCCCAGCCTTCGGTTAAGTTCAGCCACCGAGCGACCGCCCGCCATTCAGCGGCGCTCTTTCGCCGCGTGGTTCTGCCATTATGGGTTCAGCGTGAACGGAACTTTCGATGGGTCGATGGGTCCGCCTCCAGTTTCGGGGCTTGTGACGAGTCAACGTTGAGCTCCGCCGCGATATTCAGTGCCGGAATTCGCATGTCGCCGACACATACCAAGTACCTATCAAAAGTTTGGACACGCTTTCTAATTATTATTTTTTTTATTATTACCTTATAGATACTCCATTTCTTACAGTAATGATCAACTTTTATTTCTCTTTACTTCATTCTTGATATAATATGCATTACTCCAGTTAATAGTGCTATTTACTGTACTCTTATTACTATTTACTATTTATTGTTTGATGGTCTCAAAAGCATTTAGAAGGCTTTTGAGGCCCCTAGTAATTAATTTTAGAAAAGGCATATCTTTTAACTGAAAAGAATTCCAGGTGAGTACCTCATGAAGCTGGTTATGATAATGCCAACAGTGTGCAAAGCTGTTATCAAGGTAAATGCTGGCTACTTTTAAGATTCTAAAACATGAAACACATATATATATATATATATACTTTTTTGTTTCCTGCATAATTCCATATTTTGGATAGGTTCCATATATTATGTCAGAGTTTTGAGATATAT
>JAOVYU010000038.1:4879014-4898533 GCA_025674565.1 Synodontis membranacea | reverse complement strand
TATATCTATATATATATATATAGAGGTATAAATAGCCCGATTATAACACTTCCTTACAGTAACAATTCTAGTCTGCAGGCTTGCCCACTTTGTGTGTGTCAGTGGAAACCTGAATCGATAGCATGACAATCTTTATGAATGAATGCTCTCAGAGCTAAGGGAGGGGCCTGGAACACCATAAAGCTGATATCATCCCTCTGAGGAGCCCCATTCATGCACTGTCTTGTGATGGACTCACGTTACAGACAAGTGAATCACTCACACCCCTCCTCACCACGCCCTGTATCCAGAGACCACCGTGACTATAATCTCGATTTCACGGCCCCCAGCTCTGGCACAAAGCCGAGAAAGCCTGCTAATTTGGTCCACGCGGCCATGAATTCAGGACAAACAGAGACACGCACAGTGTACACGCGCACCTGCGGTGAAACACGGGACACAGTGCTAAGACTGATAGTGAACGGATTCCTTTTTTGGTGATGGCCTTCGCATATAGCTTCCATATGTGCACTGAAACATCACTTTGTTCACAGTTCTCAACTGATGCAATGCCACATGACAGCATTCTTCAATCATATGACTCTCCGTCAGTTGACATCAAAGCTGAAAGATCTGTCTGTTTTATGTGTCAGTAATGGATGATACATGGACCGTGCCATCTTCTCAACCAGCACGACGGACTCAATATGCCGGCCAGCTGCGATGAAAATTAATAGTTTCAACAGCTCTGTAGATCTATGAGTCTAAAAAGAAAACATTGCTCGTGAGTTATAGCATGTGACATGGAAATATATGTGATCTAAATAGATGGAGTTTTTTTTTTTGTTGTTGTTGTTAATATTAACAGATGAACGAAAGACGTTTCACAGTGTGGCTGAGAGCGATATCTTTGCTCGAGGCAGGATTAGATGAGATGGGGCCCCTTCATGAGACGCATGTTAGCCTACGTGGGTGAGAAAAGTACGACAAAAGAGAAAGCAAGTCAAAGGTAAACGAGGGTAAAGCAAGAAAAAAAAAATGCCCAAGCGAATTGGGATGGGTGACGTCTCGTGGCTGGTCCGCTTTTCAAAAACACCTTCCAATGTAGAGAACTTGTAAAACTCCGTTTCACTGTTTTGTGCGAGAACAGGAAATGGTTCTGCCCTGTTTGCTTCATACTTCGAGATAATAAAAGAAAACGCCCAAAATGGATTACACGAGACTTCACCATGCGATATTTCTAGCTCCTGAGACAAAGACGCAGTGTTGTTACCCGTTCAGATGCACAGTGCAAAGCGCCAGCTCTCTGTTCTACTTTGCAAGGCATAGCAGCGCTCTATGCTAATGAACCGGCCTCCGTCGCTCCTCACTGAACCCCTGTCCAAATGAAACGTTTATCTCTACGAAAAACAACACTCATTAAACATTTGCATTTCGCAAACAGGTGCCGTGTGGCGTGTTTCAGCTAATGTGAGACATAAAATGTGTTCTTTTTTACTTTTCCGGCGTGTCTGTGTACGTTCTGAATCAGGGTCGGCAGAATGGCTTTCACTAATGCACAATTAAGAGCTGGAAATGGAGTGTGGAGGGAGACGGGCTTCTTTCTGATCGAATCACACCGGAGAGCCACACCACTCTGTTCCATTTAGACGCTGTGTTTAATGTAACGCTGTCAGAAATGTGTAGAGAGGGTCACTGCAGGCTGGAGAGGAGGAGGGAGGGAGAGAGAGAGAGAGAGAGAGAGAGAGAGAGAGAGAGAAAGAAGGGACAGCTGTTGCACATTCCTGGCTCAACTGTGTCGCATTGTGGATCTGGAAGATTGTGAAAGATAGAGATAGACAGAATAACAAGCGAGAGAGAGAGAGAGAGAGAGAGAGAGAGAGAGAGGACATGCGATTCAGAATTCTCGCTTCCAGAAACTGTGTGCAGAAAAGAAAGACATTCGGTTCTACCCTTCTAAGTCACACAAACGTCACTCGAATGACTCATATGACTCTCGTGTGAGTGATTCACATAATTCACATGTGAATAATCCGACGTAAAATTCACACGTGTGGTTTTTAATCAATCCACTGTATGTTGCATGAATTATTTTTCATGTTTCGCATCTTTCTGATTTTTCTCAAGATTCGTGCGGCGTTCACGTTTTAACTCGGCATGTGTGGACATACTATTGAGATGACATTACAGACTTTGGATCACACATATTCGCATTAATTATTACTCATGTGAAAAAAAGATTGTCAAATCTATGTGAGTTTGTTTCCGTAAGGTCTAATCTTTTAATACAACCATCGTTAGCCATCTCCATATTTACCGTAACGTTCAGTAAATAAAGTCACGTGACATCAATCGAGCCTCGCTATCACCCATGCCACTTTTGTTTCAGGTTAAAGTGGTTGCATTTTCGACCCCTCAGGGGGTTTCCCCCATCATGCCCCGTCCTCCTTCAGAGTGGCCGGTTTTAATTGGATTAGTAGGAGTCATCGGGTACTGTTTAACTCAAAATAGACCCTCTGTGTCCCGCTAGGCATGCACCCAACACTGCCACGTCTGTTCTGTTCTGACATCATTGGCCATGCACTGCGTCCTCTGACCCCTGGCCAGTGAGTCCTGGTGACAGAAGTCTGTCTGCACAGCGGAGTGCAAGGCATGGGGCTAGGGCTATAAAAGAGAACACTGGGTCATGAATAGGGCTCAGAGCCTGACCCGAGGTGTCCTCAGGGCTTTAGGGTGTATCTTTAGGGCTTAGGATTTGAAGGGTCAGCAGGAAGGCAGGCACATGATGGCATTAGAGCTGTGCAGTGTATCATTCGTTTATCAATACGGGATAATATTAGAAATCTGCAATCTTCTTGTGAACTGGTCTATATGTTCCATAAAGTTCTGATAAATTGTGGCTTGACTTTAGATCAAGTAGTGGAATTATTTATTAATAATACACCACAGGTTCACCATTTACTTCAAATACACATCAATAGAAGCACAATATTACAATATAATCTCATCATGCCACCCTGTTTTACTGCATGAATGCATCTGAACGAGTGCTGTTTTAAACATCTGATTAAAACGTCGTTTTCTTTTTTTGTGCATTGTACATTGCAGGCTGTAAAATTCAGACAGAAAGACCGTGATCATGCATATTAGCCTTAACGGCGTAAAGCAACACGAGCATCTGTGTTCGTACAGTATTTGTGCAGCGTTCATTGTTTCAATATCTCAGAAGTGTCTGTGGCCTGAACTGGAAGTTTTTTTTTTTTGGTGTTTTTGTATTTTTAAAATAAATATGAACCACTATTCCCCTAGAAACACTGGGAACACATTGCGAAAAACACATTTGAATGGTGTAAATTCTTCCACTCGTGCAGCTTTTTTGTTGCAGGATTCCCACCTTGACTAGTCTAAACTAGATTCCCTGTCAATCTTTACGTCCGTATCTTGTTCACATTCTTTCTTTACGTGGTTCTTTATGGCTGGATATGAAGCCAGCCTATGTGTCCAACTGCCTAACGCGTGCGGCGTGTGTACAGTGTACTGACGTGTCTTTCCTTCTCTGCTTGTCTGGGACAGATCTGGAATGTGGGGATGTTCCCCTGCTGACTCCAGGGAGCAAAGAGATGATGTCTCAGGCTCTGAAAGCCACCTTCAGCGGTTTCACCAAGGAGCAGCTGAGACTCGGCATCCCTAAAGGTAAGCGCACGTTCGACAGCGAGATACGACTCCGTGGCATTGGTTTTCTCAAGAGATATGTATCACATGTGCGTAACTGGAATTTCAGCAATCTGTTATCTCGTCTCCTGTGGCTGAATCGCATGACAGGAGATGGCCGTTAAACCTACTTTGATCAGAAAGCATGCTCCGTTGTCTGGTTTGAAGTCTTCTTACTTTCTAAGTTAGTTATTAGACCGGAGCATGATATCAGCAGTAATTTGTGACCGAGGTCTGACTTCGCGAGCTCTGTAATAAAGAATAATAAAAGGGAATGTGGATTTTATGAGAAAGAACAAGAAGCAGAGGGGGGGAAAAAAAATAAAAGGAGTGGAAAAAAAAAAAAAAAAAACAACCGTGAGCTGTGTTGTTTCGTGCTGCCTAAAGCAGATCATCTATAAGGAGATCTTGCAAGATAGGCACTTGGCACAGCCATGCTGTTATGAATTACATTTCCCAAACTAACCCAGACCGCAGGGTGGCTTCGTCTGCTGTGTCGCAGGAGGTTCAGTCTGCGTTGGGTCTGGAATTGAAAATAGCCATGTTATATATGCGTGCCGTATCATGTGTGTCAAATGGTTGACCCATAAGCTGTAATTACGAAAAGTTTTGCGTTCCAAGCACAGCCATTATGGCTAAAACATGCTGTATATAACTTCCTGATGACATACTGTTGGGTCAAAAACAGATGAAACCTAAATATTTGGGATTTATTCAGGGAATTATTATTATTATTATTATTATTATTATCTCCACCGCCATCTTCGTTCTTCATTTTTCTGGAGTGTCATCATATTTTTTTTATCACCCATATTTATCTTCCTAATCCTCCTAACAAGTCGAGATTTCAGTTCATAGACAATCGAATCAGTTAGTTAGGTTTGTCACTCGTTTGGAACAGTAGTGGAGGCTGAGTGTGACGCTTTCTCGCCGTCGCTCTCTGCAGACCCCCGGCAGTGGACAGAAGGTCACGTGCGAGAATGGCTTTTGTGGACAGTGAACGAGTTCAGCCTGAAGAACGTGGACTTCCTCAAGTTCTGCATGAACGGAGCCAGTCTTTGCGCACTGGGCAAGGATCGCTTTCTAGACCTGGCGCCCGACTTTGTAGGGGACATCCTGTGGGAGCATTTAGAGATGCTGCAAAAAGGTAAGCCTGGAGATTTAAGACGGATCCAGTCCTCATACCGAGCGCCCTCTAATTAAAGGTGCGGTCGAGGTGTTGAGTTTTACTACGGTTGGGTTTACTGTATACCAACACTACCTTGACACAGCACAGCTGATGGTTCTATTAATTCTATTAATTCTATTAAAATTTGCAAATTCTATTAGTTCTATATAAAAAAAAAAAAAAACAGCACTTTTTGTAATGTCCCTCCTACATGTATATCTGCATCTGCTCAGCAGAAAATCTCGGCCTCTGTGGCACCAAAGGCTCTGTAAATGGATGAAAATAAAGACGTGGGCCACGAACATGCAGCTAATCGGGAAACGGAAAAAGCCTTCAATCGTCTTCATTTCATGAAGCTTCTTTTGTATTCACTCAAACCACAAATCTTTGAAACTTTCGAAAGTTTCAAAACATCTCAATCGAACCCAGGTCGCTGACTGTACCTTTAAAGACTTTGTAACATTTACGGAAAAAAAAAGACAAGAAGCAAAGAGTACAATTTTCCCATAATGCATGCATGTTTTTTACCCTCTGTGATTGTTTCAGATGTTTCGCATTTATTCCCATAGCTTTCAATCTGATTTTGTAAAATTATGTCATTTATTACTTTTTTTAATTATCTTTTTCATGTCATTTAATGTGATGTCATATGTTTACACATGTCCTCATGTATAGTTTCAGGGCATAACACGGTGCAAAATCTGCCCGTGGGATCACATATTGCTCATATGATCGCATGTGAAATGGGTGTGATTTTTCTCGAACACGCAGCCATTATGAAAGTGATACAGTGTCTCCTGCAACCGCCTCCGTAGGTGTCTTGGATCATGCATGCGATCTGAAGTTTGAAGGAAATGCTTCGAAACGATTTCCAAATCAGCTGTATATTAATAACACGTTGTGCACGCTGTGTTAAATCCTTCCCACCCTTTCCTTTTGAATAATTATTCTAGGCAGCACGTTCCCACACACATGCCGTCGAGTCCCTCTTAGCTCATTAAAGCAGGAGGTCTTGTTGCGTGTGCCACATGTTTTTCTGTTTATAGTCGGTTATTGATTGCTTGACGTGTATGGAAAATCTTTAGTTAGTCAGGTTACACGAAGAAGGCAGTGATCCCATCTGAAAGGAGAGTGAAGTCAATTTTAAAACGCAAGAAATCTCATTATCGTATCTACTATTATGCTAATTTGATATCATGCGCTGATGCATTTTTTTTTTTTCTTCTTCTCTTTTCTCCCACACAGAGGATCCGAAGCATTTCCCTGTCAACGGCATAAGCTCAGGTTACCAGGAATCTCGCTATACCTCAGACTACTTTGTCAGTGAGTAGCTGTCAGCTACACTTCACCTTGAGTTTCACAGCCACAGCAAAGCCTGTAACATAAGACGTGCATTGATTTGTCTGAGTCTGTAGCGTGAGTGCTTGAAGACAGACAGTAATTTCGTAAAAGGCCTCACACATGCACACACACACAGACACCCACACGGACGCCCCCGTCCACATCCGACGCCTAATTCTTAACCCTTGATTCGACTTGTCTTTTACCAGGTTACGGCGTCGAACACGCTCAGTGTGTCCCTCCTTCGGAGTATACGGAGCCAGGCTTCATCACGGAGTCCTACCAGACCCTTCATCCGATCAGCTCGGAAGACCTGCTGTCACTTAAATACGAGAGTGAATACACCAGCGTCATTCTGCGTGACGCGCCACTCAACCCACTTCAGGGCGACTACTTCCCTATCAAACAGGAAGTGTCACCTGACAACATGTGTGTGGGTCGGATCAGCAGAGGTGAGGGGGCAGAGATGGCAGTGTGTGTCTGTGCGGGTGGATGGGTGTGTGTGGGTGGATTGAGTGGTGAATCAGGTGGTGGTTGAGTGTGTAAAGGAAGGAAGTTGGTATATTTTACAATATTTATATACAATTATGGCCGCAGAGGTGCAGTGGGTAGCATTTCTGCCTCATTCCCGGGTCTGATCCTGAGCTCGTGTTACTGCACGTCTGGAGTTTTGCATGTTCAACCCGTGTCTCTGTGGGTTTTCCTCAGGGTTCTCTGGTTTCCTCCTGCTTTCCCTAGGTGTAAATGAGTATGCACAGGTGTATTTGTACAGAGTACGTCGTGCACGGTGTTCCTGGGACAGTCTCGTGATCCACTTGGATTAAAGCAGTTACTGAAGATGAATCAATGATATTTCCTGTTCCATATGAGTGTCATATAAAAATAAGGAAACGGATTGCTCTCATCAGTGATCCGAAGGTTTAACCAGACCATGTGTCATTTATCATTTGTCATTAATTTTCATCAGAACCTTTATAAGAGGCAGGTCTTATCTATCACCTAATCACACTGATGAAGCAGTGCCACCGTTTCATTAGATTTTTTTTGCATGCGGTCTGCATAGCACTGGTTTCAGTGTGACTTTTCTTTTGCGTGCATGCCTTGCACTGCCACATGTGTGTCTGGGCGGCTAGAGAATGAAGGGAATTATTGCGGTTTTATTTGTGGTTGTGAGCACCTCGTCTGTATACTGAAGACCGTGGCGAGCAGAGGCAAAAAAAAAAAAAAAAAAGAAAAAAAAAGAGTAAGGGGAAGAAAGAAGAAAAACAAAGCTGCTTGCATCAAAGAGTGATGTGCAAAGCCACATATAGAGCAAAGATCGCTCCAGAGTCATGCCTTTTATGTAAAAATTTACGGAGTAAGCTATGGTAAATGGGGACAGTGTTGTTGTTTTTTTTCTTCCAAAGCGCCTCATCTTCTCGTAAGGTACCAAAGGTGTTAAGAGTCAACGGCGCTTTTCTCGTGAAACTCTTGATGTGTGTTCTCACTTGCATTCTTGCTCCACCACACTTCTGCACGCTGTACCACTCCTTGATGGGAAAAGGACCCAGAGCCCTTGTCGCGTTGGTTCTCCAAAGCCCCGATTTCTAGCTGGAGATCATCATGTGATATCGTAACCTGATGAGACACTTGTGTATTTATTTCCCCTTTGGTTATGACCAAGCCTTGCACACTGTAAATCGTGAAATTGGCGAGCATTTGTTTTTTTTGTTTTTTTCCCCTGACGTGGGAAAGTATTTGTGACACCACCAAAACCCACATGTGGCTTCCATTATGCAGCTGAGGATTTCAGGATTGGGCTTTTTTTTTTTTTATTATTTTATTTTTATTCACTTTAGCATTCATTCCTTAAGTGCCATTCATTTAGCACTAATCTTTTATCTGTGCTTTGGCTTAAAAATAGAGAGTTTTGGTTTTCGTGCAATTAGAAAAAAAACCCAAAAAAACCCAGAACGAATAATGGTTGTAAAATGGAAAACTGCACATGAATGGTCGTGAATGGTTTTGGGTATTTTCTTGTCTTATGGTCCAATGACCACCAGCCTCTTTTCTGTTTTCCCACATCAAACCTTCTGGACTAGATTAGTTCCCAAACATTGCACCTTGTAAAGCTGTGTTGAATTGCGGCCGCTGAGAAAAGGCCAAAATGTTCTGGGACGACTTGTTAGTACTTTTAGCTTTAAGGGCAAGGTTTTAGTTTTGGATTTAAGTGTTTTTCTTTCCGTCCTTTTCTCAGGTAAACTGGGAGGCCAGGACTCGTTCGAGAGCACCGAGAGCTTCGAGAGCTGTGAACGTCTGACGCAGTCGTGGAGCAGTCAGTCGTCATTCAGCAGTCTGCAGCGCGTCCCCTCCTATGACAGCTTTGACTCAGAGGACTATCCCACAGCCCTGCATGGCCACAAGCCCAAAGGCACGTTTAAAGACTACGTCCGCGAGCGCTCTGATCTCAGCAAGGACAAGCCGGTCATCCCAGCCGCCGCCCTCGCCGGTTACACGGGTCAGTTTCCTTCTCCTCTGACTTAAACGCTCACTGACTCGGGTGTTAGTCAGTCATGAAAACAAAGGACTGAGTTTAATCACTCTGTGAATCACAGGAATCAGACTGATTAGTCATAGGAGATCAGTAGCATTCAGAAATGTGGCTCAAGGTGTAAACGGCAAGTAGGTTAAAGTTTAACTGTACGGTTGAACTGGGTCAGTGATACTCATGATTCATAAGGAATTCAACCGATTAGTCAGAAATGAATGACCAGAGACATTAGGAAACACGGCTTGAAGTTGCCAGTGAAAATTCGTGACGGAGCGGTTAAAATGTCATGCAGACGATTCGAAACCACAGCGATGCTGAGGACTTAAATCTGATTGGTCAGGAGGTGCAGATTCATTTTCTGCAATAGCGTTCTGACACATGGTCTTGCTGCAAGGTTTACATTAGCATCATCCTTTCTACAGTCACTCATTCAAAGCGACTGCTACAGCGAACGCTTTAAAATCAAAAAGACAATTGGGCGTTTAGCGAAGAAAAAACGATGCATTAGAATTGTTAAAATATGTCGTATAGTTTTCCGTAAGGAGACTCTTTTAACATTTAAGGAAGGCGTCGACAGTATGAGCGGTAATGTGCATGAGGTAGAGCGGTAAGTGAGTTTTCTGGGTGGGGGGAAAAAAACACACCTTCCAGACACAGGACTTTTCGGTTTTTCTTGGTAACACGACAAGCTGCATTTTCTTTTCTTCTGAGCAGAAAAAAAAAAAAAAAATTGGTAACTAGTCTGTAGCTGTTCACATGACCTATGTGATATAATGATAACTTGTTTTGTGAACATTCAACATTAAATGTAAGTAAAGGTTAGTAATAAATGAATGAATACAAATGTTGGAAATGTTGGCAAACTGCTGTGGTGCAAGAGGAACAAAACATCTCTGCATGTGCCAGTGGAAAATAACAAACTTTGCCTGCCAATCATTGATTATTTTCCTATTACAGCACATCCCCAGGTGTTTATTCCTCCCTTAGTCGTGTTTACAAGCACTTTCAATATTTGCAAGAAAACGAGGAATGCGGTGGTAAACATAGTGCGTCCTAAATCAGAGAAAAAAAAAAAAAAAAAACACGACAACGCTGCACTTAGTAGGACACGATGAGCTTTGGATTCAAAGAACGTCACCTTGCACCAGTTTTTGTAACCACAACAGCATCTCTCTGAAATGCTTGCAAACTCTGAATCTATTTCTCAGAGCTGCTGCCACTGCCTTTTTCACTTAACCTGTGTGTGTGTGTGTGTGTATGTGTGTGTATGTGTGTGTTTGTATGAGTGTGCCAATTTCTCTGCTAATTTGCACCCAAAAGCTACTTAAACAACGAAAGGCGTCTTTTGCACCTCTCCGTCCTCGCATTTTTTTTTTTTTTTTTTTTTCATGCGCACATACTTATCTACGGTCGGAATCTCAACCCTTTTCCCAGGTCGTCTTGGCAACAGGAGGGTGCAGCACAAAAACGCTAGCAGCCCCTGTGCACTTAACCTGAGAGTGTGTTTATCGTTTCATCTCTGGGAGGCTTTCTGAACCTGCACCACAAATGCACACAAAGATGTTTTTTTTTTTTTTAAACCTACGACACGACATGGCACACACACGCACACATGCGCACGCACACACGCACACACACACACACACACACACACGGCGAAGCATTTTACACAAGCCTTCTTTATTAAAACCTTATTTACTAAAGGTAAAAAATGCACATTGCAAATCTTACTTAGGATTTCAAAACGGCATATCACTTAGTGTGTAAATCTGTGAAAAAAAAAAAAACAAGCAAAAATGATTGAAGTTTTCGGTTCAGACTTGTAGGAAACCCAAACCTTGCATCATTTCTGTTCACACCCTCATATCCTTATGTAAGTATAGTAATGTCTGAGGGTATATGACAGTTGATGTAGGGGGCTGATAAGGTGAAGAAAAACAGCTTTGAGGTTTTCACATTTCACATCCCAATCACAAACATTGGTATGTGAGGTGTTTGAAGCGCAAAACCGACAAACCTATTTTCCGGCGTTCAGTTTTAACACTGCTGTCCATCACGCAGTCTTATACTGCAGCCAAGAACCTTATTGTGGAAAACTACTCTTCTAGTGAAGGGTGCTTTAGAAAGCAGGCAGGTGAGATACAAGATTTTATGAAATTATGGAGGAAAAAAAAAAAAAAAAGAAGAAGTCTGAAAGTCCATTCCTTTAAAAGCTCGTAAAAAGCCAATTAATTCCCCCGACTGACTATATTCGAACGCAGAATCGGTAGATGTATTTTTGAACACAATTTCATCAGACAGCTTCCATTACAGAGTCGTTACCTCTCACAGTCTTTCCTCTCTCTTCCTGTGTCGTTGATGGTTCTTGGCTTTGAAGCAGGTACAGATCAGTTCATCTTTAACACACAAGTTGCAAGGTGAAAGCGAGCTGAAGGTGAGCTCAGATAGGCCTGCGTTTTGGCCTACACTCCAAAAAACAAAAAAAAACAAACAAAAAAAAAAACAAAAAAAGAAGCCTTGGTACAACCAGATAAAGGGTCTAGTTTTACTGATTAAGCCAATCATAGCGCCGGCTTTGTCTAGCTGTGATGCCCGGTGGTACTTTGTGCAGATGATTTAATGTATGTGATTTGATTATTAGTCTGTTCATGATAGCATTGCTTTTCAGAACTGAAAGTCAGTCCTTGAGTGCACAGGGCTGTCGCCCGGCTGACGTTTATTCTCACATAGCCGTGATCTAACGCACAATCGCTGTAATCACACAGTAACATGCCCACTTGTATACGTGTACCGTATTTCTCATATTTTTAGCTTAAGGGCAGAGTCCACAGTGATGTCACAGGACTGGAATTTATAGTTCTTAGGAGTCAAGAACTGGGGGCTTTTTGTGTGTCCCTGAGACTGTTTAGCAATTTTCCAGTCTGCACACCAGTCTGGAAAATGAACTTGGAGATGTTTGCATCACCACAACACAGACGCTTTGTCACAGGCTGCCCCGGAACCATCAGACTAATGAATAGGGAGAAATGCTAGAGGAGGTTTCAAGTGATACCCGGCCACATTTCCATACCAAGTTCAAATTGCAGCATGATGCGATTAATGCTCTGTGCTAGGAAAGATGTACTGAATGTTTCAGAATATTTCTTTCGTTTTCATTACTGACGTGTGTTTCCGCATCGTTTCTGTGCATGTCTGTAGGTAGTGGACCCATTCAGCTGTGGCAGTTTTTGCTGGAGCTCCTTACAGACAAGTCCTGCCAGTCGTTCATCAGCTGGACAGGAGACGGCTGGGAGTTCAAACTCTCCGACCCCGACGAGGTGAGAGGTCACGAGGGCTCCCTGCACTGTCCTCATGGGAGATAGACACGGGGTCAAACTGTGAAACAAGACATCCATCCAGAGTCACAATGCAGCTTTTGTTTGCTTAAAGATCCAGACACGGATTAAGCATAGCGGTGGGCAAGACCGAGCCTCCAGTGGAAACTGCACGTATGGTTTAGTACTGGACTAGAAGAAGTCAGAAGTGAGCTATATCTCTAAGCTACATCTGACTGGGTTTACAGCAGTGGAAGGGTGGAAATTACTCATTTGTAGAAGCTTTGCATAATGAAATTGTGAACATGCACGAAGTCGACTAATCGTTTAGCATTTGGTACAAGTGGCGGTCTAGTAAAACCTGTCAAATGTCTCTGTGGCTGTCTCTAAGCAGCCAGTTTAACAAACGCGGCAATAAAAACTGTCAGTCTGCCTAAAGTCGGCTAAAACTTTGCCAGCTAAAGGCGATTTCATGACACATAGTGAGAATGTCAGGTTTTGATCAAGATGTTGGATAGCTACTGTACGTAAAATTCACATACGTTTCAAAATGTCTTCGTTTTTTTTTTTGTTGGTGGTGTTTTTTTTTTCTTTTTTCTTTTTTCACTTTTGGGCATAACCAGACTTCAAAATGCTTTGGAGAAACATATTTCAGTATTTCAGTTCGGGAAACCCAGTAGTTTTTATATCCATCTATAGTAGAAAATGTCACCATGTAAAGGGATTTCCCAGGCTCTCCCACGTACTGTACATACATAGACACATTCAGGGTTCTACGTATTTCAAGTTCCTGAGCTTGTCCCTTTGGTAGAACCCTTATAGGTTCTGTGTATAATCCTGTAACAGAGAGTTCCTTTAAAGCAGATTTCCTTCAGAAAACTAGAAGTCATTATTTTATTAGTTACATCTAGAAAATCTTTAAAAAGCGGGGGAGGTTTGGAAGAATGGTGTCTTCATGCAGGGGTTTGCTTAACCGTAGTTGTCGGTTTGTCAGACTTTAATTCATTAATCGGCTATGCAAATACAAAATGCGTTAAGCCAAACTGATATGTTGCATGGGGTGGCAAGGAGGGTGGCACATACAAAAAAGAGGGTGGAAACTGCCACCCCATTGATCTGCACAAAGATCTAATGACTTGAGAAATCAGTCTACGGTTCATATTCTTACGATTTCTTGCATCCCTGATACAAATATATTGTGTTTTAAGAACCTTTATACGTTTATTGAAACTGTTCCTCTCCCATCAAGGTGGCACGGAGATGGGGCAAGAGGAAGAACAAGCCCAAGATGAATTACGAAAAGCTGAGCCGTGGTCTGCGCTACTACTACGACAAGAACATCATTCACAAGACATCAGGCAAGCGCTACGTCTACCGTTTCGTGTGTGACTTAAAGAGCCTTCTGGGATACACACCCGAGGAGCTGCACGCCATGCTGGATGTCAAACCCGACACAGACGAGTGAGAGACAAGTCCGGAAGTACCGGGGCCGAGAGACTTTCCTCCCTTATCCTCACAACAGTGGGTGTTTATTTTGGGTCCAACCAAGTCCCGTCTTCACACCTAGTCATGGTTCCAGTCTTGTTTTGAGCTCATGACTGCAGCTATTGCAAAAGGACCCATTCCAAACCTTACCAAAGTTCATAGTCTGTAGCGTGTATCATAATTCAGCTCTGAAGAGAAACCAGTGAGTTTCCATCAGAGCCGCCATTTTGACCTAGCAGCACCTAAAAACAGACTGCAGTAGAGGGGTGGGACTAGGAAAGAACGAAGGACTCGTTCCTAAAGTGGACATTGTATGGATGGGAAGTTCCATAAATATGTTGCCAAAGTTACAGAAAAATGGAACTTTACAGAAAAACAACAAAAAAAAAAAACATAAATATTTACTATTAAGTTACTGTTGCTGTCTCAGAGTCCTTAAATGGACAACACGAAAAATGATTAAAGTATTTTATTTTTTATTATTATTATTATTATTATTATTTTCTCTGATACGTTTGTGCCAGTATTATGTTAATTTGTAAATGAAGGATTGATAATTCCAAAAATGCTTTTTTTTTTTTTTTTCTCCCCTTCCCCAAGTGTTTAGAGTCAAAGATTCTTCACACATAAGTTGCATAACTGAAAACTCAGCAGGCGAGACCAGAGACTGCTATTTTACTCATGCAGTTCAGTTAAAAGAAAAGCCTCTCAGTCAAACCGAGAACGGGTGACAGACGCGACCGAAACTAGCCGTTTTTCTGCTCGAGGGCGGCAAACTGTGAACACACACCCGCCCTCGACTTATGGGCAGGAGTGTTTCACTTCTAAGCGAGCACAACCCAGGCAGCTGTTAAGCACGGCCCGTCTCAGATCTCCGTTTTCTAATCTCTAACGTTCAGACAAAGGACTTCAAGCATCTCTTGCCTTAGCCTTATGTCTTTGTTACCACTCCTGCCACTCGCCCTCATGTCTTGTTTTGTCTACGCCGTCTTTCGAGAGCACATGTGATGTAAACACGTCTGTAATCTTGCTGTCTGTCATGAGACAGAGTGAAGGGTATGTAAGTTGAGCACAATAGAAAATGTCATTTAACTGATCTAGTCCTCTTTTGTGAGCTGACTGATAGCAGGAAAAACAGATGAGCCGGGACCAAATTATTATTATTTTTTTTTTCTTTGTGTTTTAGTTAGTGCGTCTGAGGACGAAAAACTGAATGTAATAGGGATTTTTTTTGTTTTGTTTAGCCATAAGCCTGACGCAGGAGTCACTGATCACTGAAGTGAAGGTCGTGTGAGTGATGTGAGAATGGGATAGCATTGGATAATGTTGGATAGGCGTAAGAAAGTAGGGGCGTCATATTTTATAGACTGTTTTAAGATCGACATGGATTGAAGAAAATGGCTAGTGATGCTAACTGCAGTTATAGTGGCTTCAGATCCGAATAGCATTAGCACAAGACAAGGGCTGACCGATAACACAACTAAAACACAACTGATCGTATTATGCACAAATGTTGAATTGGTTTCAGTTACGACTATAAGTAAGGGATAAAACACAAAAGAGCATGCTGTTATGAAAAGAAATAATAATAAAAAAATAAAAATAAATAATAATAATAATAATAATAAATGCTGTCTGATAGACACAAAGCATTATTTTTCCAATAACTGCATGTCCTGGAGTGTTTTATTCCGCTTACAATGCAATGATTTGCAATCTTTCTTTTTTTTTCATGAATTAAAAGATGACACTTGCTTTTCATCCATTTATAGTTACGTTCAATGTTGTGAAGCATCTGAAACATTAGTTCTGTTTTCATTTATGTTATAGCAGCTTTCGCTCACGAGCCTTTGTCTAATTTTTTCCGCAAGGCAAAGAAGAAAAAATGATGTAGTGTGCTTTACAGAGACACAAAGCACAAAGATCTCTGACTTTAAGACTTCCCTTGGTGGAAAGCCTGACTGTAAGAAAAGCGCTGACACTGGAGACTCCATCCATAAAATGTTAGATAAACTTCTCCTTATGGAAAATGTCGTTTTAATCATCCTCTTATTAAACGGAGAGACTTGAATTGCAAGTTTCTGTGTGTAGAAGTAACACCCTGTTGGAATAAGTCCTTTAAACCTCGCAGGTAGAATTATCGTTATATAACGTTCATCAACATTTTCTGACCGATCTGAAGTGGAGAATTGAACAGTGCTGTTGATTAATACTTTTTTTTTTTTTTTTTAAGCCTGTTGCTGGCATTGTGACTCTGGTTCCTGTTTGCCTTTTCAGTCGTGGTTTGTGTTCCACAGAACACACGGGCCTTGTGGGAAAAAAAAGAAGAAGAAGAAGAAAAAGAAAAAAAAACGCTGAAGTTAAGTCGCCTCATCTACACAATGTTATTGTTTACAGTGGTATGCCTGCTGCCTCGATGGGGTTCATTTTAGAATTGTCTATTTGTACAGATTGTGTTTCAAAACGCTTTATTACAAGACCCAGAACGAACAAATAAGCCACTGTTAAAGCAGTAATAACACCGAAATGCCTGTGAGGTCTGGGGGCGGGAGGATTTGATGCTCATCCACACTGCTGAAGGACCAAATCCACATTCCAGTCATGCTGTTACAAATGAATTGATGTGCTGATGCTTTTACTATGGATTAAATTGGGTAGCAAAAAAAAAATAAATAAATAAATAAAAAAAATCAGATTCCATTACCTAGCAAAATTAAAAGACAAATAGTAGGTTGATGAGATGTTCTAAAGAAGTGGAAAGAGGATGGAGAGATGGTTCATATACGTGGTTTTAGAAGAAGAGGTATTACAAGACAATGCTATATTCTTACTCGTTTCCTTAACTGATGCTTCATGATGTCTGGAAATGTCAAATGGTATTATGTTACCATCTTTTTTTGTTGTGCTTAATGAATGAAGACCATGAAATATATTGTCTTAAATGTCAAGTATATTCTTTCTAGGAACAAAAAAAAAAAATGTTGGACATGCGTATGAAAAGCAACTATTTTGATTCACATGTGCATAAAGTTTGTCATGAGGGCAAATCACAAAACCATTAATGAGGAAAACGTTTTTTGTTTTTTTTTTGTCTTTTTTTTTTTTAATTCAGTTGTTCTTTTTTTGTACAATTTATAGTGTTTCTGTATTTTTTTTTTTTTTTTTTTGTTAAATGAAAGTTTTTTAATGTATTTAGTTCATAAACATTTGAATATTTTTCAATAATTTATATTTTATAAACTTTGGAATATGAGACGCAGACAGCTGGTGCTTTCATGGAAAAAAAAAAAAATGAGGTAGAGCAGGACCAAATGTAGCGATTTTTTTTTCTTTTTTCTTTTTTTTTTTTTTTTTTATACAGAAAAAGTGGATATGAAATTTAAAGAACCTGTCTGCATATACAGTTATATAGAGAAAAGGCTGATGCTGGCCCATCATTAAGTTCTGCCGGAGAGTTTTATAAATGGTAGCTTCTATTTCTTATTGTACTTCAAATTGTTATGTTATAAAATGTACATGAAAAAAAAAAAATCACAGAACTGTGTTTGTGTGTTTCACTTTCTGCATAAAGCTAGAATATTCACATTTGCACATGCACACACACACACACACACACACACACACACATACGCACACACACGCACACACATACACACAGGTAGGATTTGCTTACGCATGCAGTAGCACTGCAGATTTTGTGGAAGATTTGTGGTCGGGTTTATTATAAATCGTACTTGAAATTGTGTCAGCCATCACCCGCAGTTTAACAGCTATATCAGGTTGTATATATATATATATATATATATATTAGGAACTGAAGCGAACACAGTGTTTCTGGCCACGGAAAATTTTCTGTCACTTTACTTGAGCTGAGCTTCAGCAAGCATCACATTAGCAAAGTCTTAAAGCAGACAAAACATCTGATCTCGCTCTCGTTTAGCATGCACTAGAAATTCAGATATTCGTTTTGACACAATGTGACTGTATTACAAGATTCTTCATTCATATAAATAAATCAACATAAGAGTGTGCTTAAGGACTGGAAACACTACACGTAATAACATGCATTACACAAGAAAAGACTGTAACCTAGACAGTCGTTTTATCACTCCAATACTTAGAGGCATAAATGTGTTGGGTTTTTTATTTTTATTATTATTACAAAATAAAGGCACAAATAAACAGATGGTATGAACATGTATATATAAACAGTCTACTTTTTTTTTTTTACTTGAAAGGTATTAAAAAAATAAAATGTACAAGATCAAATAATAGAAATCGTGTAAATGTAGTGGAAGGAGATGGCACAGAGGTTAACGTAACCTTCGGAACTTTCAGTATGACTTGAGATGATTTGCAAGTTTGAGTTTCAGATATATGATGATAGCCGTTCTTCCTAGTGACAAATAATCAATTACTGGTGGTGTGATTTGACCCGAAACTAGGCTGCGTTACTGTTACCTCCATGAAGTTACCAAAATGCCACAACGTCTTCTGTCCTAAAGCCCTTTCCCAGGGCTGAAAAATGTATTCCAAATATATACAGCATATCAGCGATTACACACCTCTGTATAAATAGGACTGCTTTATAAATATCCATTTCTTGCAGAGCCAAACAAGTGCCTGTGAATGAGTTCTTAGGCTACCAGGGAAACAATAACTTCTTGCAAAGAGCTCATTAATATAAACCCGTGATTTGAAGTATAGCCAGAACGGCCGTTAGCTGCTGCTCTAGAAAGTGAATCAGCAACTTGTGACTAAGCTGGTTCACGAACTTAACGGCGATGAGATAATGAAAATAAAATCACATAATCTATGACTAGTGCGTTTCCATGAAGCATCACGGGGCAAATATTACTGTTAAATGAGAGAGTGAGCATCGCATACAGTAGGATACACTTTGTCTTTTTTGTTTGTTTCTTTTTAATCAAGACCTTAATTATAAGGTGTCAGGTCAGGTGTATACTATACTTATACAGAACTGTGAAATCTACAACAACTCTGGGGAAACCCCTAAAGGTTTTATGATGAACCCTACAACTAAGTGTTTCTCTATCTCTCTCTAGAACTCTAACTATACAAATGGATGCATAAAACTCTCTTACCCCCGCCACCCCCCACCCCCCACCCCCCTTCCAAGAGCATAATCTGCCAGGGAACACACTCATCTATGCAGTGCTTTGGCTTTTCCATAATGGGAATGAGGAACACTGGTCCAAGATTCCAGGCACTGCATCTGTCCCTGTGGTTTATTCAGGGGCAGGTCCAGAGGGAGACACTTTGCTCGTTTGTGTCCCTCGTTAATGACTGCGTCCCCTTTGGAGAACCCTAGTGACGTCAGCACTAAAACAGGCACACTGGAGCCATTCACTTATTTGTAACCCCAGGCTCCTATAAATTCCTCATGTCTAAATAAAAACACACATGTGCTATCGTTCTCACTCCTCTCCCCACTAGCTCCTCTGTCTTTGAAACACTGCAGCTGGCTGGCCAAAGACGCTATGCAATCTGCCCAGGACAAGAGACCATGAGATCAGAAATTGTCGGGGGCAGGGGCATTGGGGCGGTGGGGTGCAGGGGCTCCAGTGCTGAATTAACACATTCATAGCTTTTCAAGGATACAAAATGGAAACTTTGATAGACAACCTAATAGTCGTTCATTCAAGCTTCATTCAATAGTCACTCATTCATTGCTTAAGCGCTGTGCTCAGCTTTGCTTTTAACTGACAGGTACTTTCCTATAACTTTAACAGTATGACCGACTCTCATTTTATTATACTCATATATTTTGATACTGTATGCTCTTTTTACAGTGTGATCTTCTTTAGGATGTCGTCTTAACTTCAGTCTAGGTTTGGAACTTTTCAAAGATTTCCATTTTTTAATCTTTAGCATATCTATAGGATATCTAATGTATTTTGATGCTGAATTTACAATATCATCATTGAAATATCATTTCTAATACGTCAAAATGCACTGTAATTATATATA
>JAOVYU010000038.1:4789699-4804721 GCA_025674565.1 Synodontis membranacea | reverse complement strand
CCCCCCCCCCCCCCCCCACACACACACACACACACACAAACACAAATCATTATCCACAATCAGCTGATCCTGGTTCTCTCCCTGTGTTGCATTCATCTGCTTCTAAAGTGTTTCTAAAGCTTCACACCTCAGAAAAGAAAAAAATACAGGATCTTTGAAAATGCACATGAAGCCCAAAGGCAAAACGTATCAGCATGAGTAACATGCAGGAATACAAACTCCTGAGAATAAAGAGGAAGTCAAGTTGATGGTAAAATATGTAGATTCACTGAAAGGCTCACATTCCGGTGCTCCGCTGAGGATTTCTCTGCCTAGTCCTTTTTTTTTTTTTTTTTTTTTTTCATGTTCAAGTCATTAACATCAGTATGGAGCAAATGTACAAACTATTGGCTTTGCTGAACACGTTAGAATGTCAAGGCAGAGCTTATTAAACCTCTTTGGTCAGCAGTCTTTATGAAAGCCATATTAAAATGCTCATCTAGCAGCACTTTCTAAGAAAAAAAATAATTCAGCCTGAGAAAGAACAGTGTGTGCAAGGGAGCAGTGAGGTACAGCGAAGTGCTTCACTATAGCGCACAGTTGAAATTGGCTGGTTGGAGTCACTTCAGGAAGGTCTCCACCTTGTGGGGCATCTATCTTGAAGCAAGTGAGCATCTAGTAGTCTTGAAAGACAGACTCCATTTATGATTTGATCTAAGATCATTTCTGAAATGTGTGCATATGTGTGATTCAAATTAAATGAAAGGGCACTCCAAAAACCTGCGTGCGCCACTCTCCCAGTGTGAAATCTATACATAACAAATTATTTTAAAATTGTGCACAGCTGAATGGTTTAAGATCTCTGCCCTGCCCTAATAAGAGTCATTAACATGTATTAGAACATGAATCCAAACCAAAATCCCTAACTTGATAATGGCGAAATTAAAAAAAAAAAAAAATGCAGAAATGAATCATTTCTGATGGTGTTACTACTTAAACTGGCAGTCTGTTGCCCGGGCTGTGAACGAGGTAGGGAAGCATCAAAGGTCCCTGAAGGAGGTAAAGAAAAACTGGTCTGATTTAAAATTGAGGGGAAAAAAGTGCATTGCATATCGCAAGACAAGCGTGCAGGCCTCGGGAGGTGGAAAGTCACCCCAGACCTCACCCCAGAGGACAACAGAAGAGTGGGTGAGCTACACTGTATGGCGGTGAGAAGCCATGGCTTCAGAGGATAACTTCTGTCACTGCTTCATTGTGATGTCACGTGTATTCCTGCTATTGTATGTCATTGTGCCCTCTGCTGTCTAAACAACACTATTACAACTAGGAAAAATTAAGATTAATCATGGTTCATTTTTGAAATTTCCAACAATTCAAATTGTTATAAATTTGTACCGTGATTTATTGATGCATGATATATATGTATTATATTCTGTGCTTTCAATTTGCTAGCTCTTACAAAACGAAGAAGACAAGTGTACATGGTCTGCGACAATGCTTTGGTAGGTTGCACTTGTCAAAGTAACATCCACGTGGACAGCAGGACCCAATGTTTCCCAGCAGAACATTCAACAAAGCATCATAAGGCCTGAGCCTGCACACACACACCCAGCCATCCTTGTGATGTAAAAGAAAATGTGTTTCATCAGTCCAGGCCACCTTCTTCCATTGCTCTGTGGTCCAGATCTGATGCTCATGGTGCTTTCGGCGGTGGACAGGGGTCAGCATGGGAACCCTGACTGGTCTGCGGCTATGCAGCCCCATACACAACAAATTGTGATGCACTGTGCATTCTGACACCTTTCTATCAGAACCAGCATTAACTTCTTCAGCAATATGAGCTACAGTAGCTCGTCTGTTGGATAGACCAAAGAGGTAGACCAAAGGAAACGGAAGATGAGGAGCTGGAGAAACTGTTGTACGAAGATCGATTCGAGAGTTGACAAGATGTTTGAATATGGATCATTCTACTGTTTAAGACGTCTGAAGATTCTGAAAGTCAGTCGATGTGTTCTACATCCACTTTCATAGAGAAATATGGTATCACTCGACAGCTTACCGTCTGCTTTACAGGTGCATTACACCTTTATTATGAGCTGCTCCTTCCTGGAGAAATTGTCAAACGCTGAACATTATAGTGATCAATTGATCAAATTGAGTGAGAAAAATCAATGAACTGCAATCATTCAGCAGCCGTTCACAAAAGAAAATCATGACAATGCAAGGCCACATGAAGCAAAAGTGAAAAAAAGACATGATTTTAAGCCTCAGATGGACGTTTGCCACATCCAGTCTACTCACCATACAAAGCGCCATTGAATTTCCATTTCCACACTGGATATACAAAATTGCATGTATGAATTAATGTCATTTTTTTTATTTACATTTCTTTTCTTCTTTCATGATGGTACTCATTCTTTGCCAGATAAATAGCAGAAAGTCATAGAATCTAACGGCGATTACTTTGAAGACTACCTCAGTGTATTATTTTAGAAAATCGCAATTAAAGTTTTACTTTAAAAGACCATGAACTTATGCACCACCATAAAATACTGTATGTCACAAATAAAGTCTTACTTCTATAGTAGTAACTCCAATATATTGAAAAAGATGTTTGTGATCTTTTAGTTTTAATAAAATGTATATATTTAAACCTCCAAGCATGCTTCTTCACCTCTCAGGCCATTAAACATAAATAAATAAAAATACGGGCATCTTCCTGCCTTTGTAGCCTCTCGGTCCTCTATATTAAATGAAATATTCTTCTTTAGTTTGTCTGTCCGCATGTAGCGTTTTCAGTGGTTTACTGCACCTTGCAAATCAAAACCGCCGATCCTTTCTTCAGTCTGAGCAGCTTCTCAGACATGCACTTAGAGCAACTGAGTAAAGCCTCTGGCACATCATTATTCCGGTACAGAGTGGGCCAGAGCATTAATATAGAGTGAAGGATCCACTTGTCCTGTAGAGGGCAGCACAGAGCAAATCAGACTACAGCAGATACAACCCAGCCTTTATACTGTACATCGAGTATGTCATCATCCTCGAACGGTCCTCGTTTATCCATCTAACCACAAATCATATTCTTCTAATAAACTGCATAATTTAATTCCTTAAGTGAAATAAATGATGTCATACCTCAGCATTAATGCATTATAGATACACAAAGTGCTTTTTTTTCTAATAATAAACCATATAAGCTTTATAACTTATATTTGTCTTATTCATAATTAAAATTAGGTCCAAATAAATAAACAAACACCATAATGAAATATTTATGACCGATAACTGGCAAAATTCAGAAACAATGCTGAGCAAGTTCCAAAAGTTATACCAGGAGACCAGAATTCGGTAAGTTTTCAAGATTCAGGAACCTGCTGGCATTTATTTGTTTGCTTATTTATGTGAATGTTTAGTCATGTAAAGGGCAGAGGTCTATTTGTTAACATTTTAGCAAATTTCCATTAATTATTAATTACTAATGCAGTTTAACTTTTGTTCATATTCATTAATTCAGTACATAATTTAAAGAGTTATCAAAAATCCATTGCAATTGGTTCGATGTGTATATGTGTATAGTGCATCAGACTGGACATGAGTATGCTCCACAAATACTTCAAAACCAAATGTTTACCCTCAAAATTAACCAAAAGATCACTAGACTTACTAAAATCATTTATATATAACTGTTTGAACTGCTGGTGTTGAAGCGGCCACTCACACAGAGTACATAAACCTGTCAGTAACCATAAGTGCTAAACCTCATTCAGATGATTAACGGCTATTGTTGATAATTATTTTCCCCTGTTTACACCTCAGACGCAGTTTGGCTGTATTTATACAAGTCTAAATGCAATTCTCTCTCTCTCTCTCTCTCTCTCTCTCTCTTTCTCTCTCTATCTCTAAGTCATATTTTATAAATGAAACTCTTTCCATTTTCTCTTTCCAAAAACTTTACAGAAGAAGCAGCTCTTTAAAGGTTCCAGCGAGAACACCATAGCAGAGGTTCCTAACCCCCAGTCCCCGGACCGGTACTGGTCCATTGATCATTTGGTACCGTAAAGAAAATATTTTCTGGTTACAATTATGGTTATTTTTCTTTCATTAGTCTTCTGGATCATTTGACTGTTTGAAAAATTACTGTTTCTGGCCTCACCAGACCCCACTTACCGCACTTGACTCTGGCACACCATTTCGCTCATCAGTGACACAATCTAATTGAAAAAAAAAAGAGCCAAAAACAAAATTCACTGGAGAGCTTTTTCGGGAAGGAAGGAGCAAACGATGGGACAGCAGCTAAAAGAAAGCTGAATTTAAATGAAAATACCAAGATTCCTACCTAAGTTACGGGTTCATCTCAACAGGTGATACACAAGCACCACACCCGCTATGTGAACCCCAGCGCCTCTACCTGGTCCGCGAAAACCTTTTCATGCATGAAACCGATCCGTGATGCAAAAAAGGTTGGGGACCGCTGGGCTCTAGCATTAGTCATTGTGGGCTCATGCTTTAGAAATCAAATTGCATAAGAATGAAAATATGTTAGGATACCATACCCAATAACATTTGTTTTTGCTAGTGACCTTAGGTATTTAGACAGCAGGCTGTGAAGCAAATAATTTCAATGGACAAATGGACACATCCTTGAAAAAATATCATACAAGAGACCAAAAAACATAATAATAAATAACCCTCTGGCTGCAGTTCAGCAATTTGAACTGAACTACTGTAGCTTCTGTAATAGCTCCAGTGTTGTTGTTTATCTAATCAAATGCATTTATAGAAATTATTTAGCTGAACATAGACCGTTAGACCACAGACTAGCTACATGGATGGAGATGGGTTTTTTTTTTTTTGCAGATTTTTGTCTTTATTCCATTTTATTTACCCCTTTTGGTTTGATTAGCAAACTGATGATGTAGCTTATTAAAACAAACAAACAAACAAACAAACAAACAAACAAGCAGACTGTGGTATTAGTCAAGACTGATAAAGTGAAGTGCCAGTGCTAAACAATCAAAGCCATTTAAATTGTTTTTATTTATAATTATGAAGTAATCGTTATTGCATCAATAGATGACTTTTAATTGTTTATACCACAGTTAAATTCTCTTGTCTGACTGGTCAGATAGTGTGCATTATATTTATATAAAAGTAGTTCCATCTGTAATTTGAATATTAAAATAAAAACTTTTTTTTTTTTTTTTTTTTTAAATATTGTAGCATTTTTACCGCCGACAGGAACTTGGAGATACAAGTGAGCCTGATTGCCGCCCAATGCAAATGGCTGGGAGAAGTTTATTTCACCACACAGACATCAGTACAGCATGGGAAGCAGCTTCACCCCGAGACCCAAAACACTATGAGCTGAACTGGAGCATAAGCATAGGTGTTAGCAATTAAGCTAGAGTATAACACAACACTGAGAACCAGGCCGAAGCCACTAATCTAACAAAACTTCCATAACATGGTGAACCAAAGCCCTGCCCCCAAATACATAGAACCCCATGTTAAAGCGCCCCAGGGCATGATGGTCGTGGGCCGCCGCCGCCGACGTAACAATATGTTATTGTTTCTATAGTAAAAACCCATGCATAGGGACTAGTATAGCAGATGCTTTACATAATCTAAAATGAATAATAAGCAAATGCAGTTGCTTTAAAGAAAAACTTGTAAATGTTGATGTGGAGATATTTATTTATTTATTTATTTTTTAGGAGGCATTTATGAGTCTCGGTTGTCAGCACTTTGTGACAGTCATGGCGCTTCACAAAGTTTCCCAGCATGGAAAAGTCTTCAGGACAGAGGAATTTATGATTTCCGGTTTCTTTCTAAAATGTCAAGCTGCACTTTTTGAAAGAGAGGGAGAGTGAGCAAGTGTGTGTGTGTGTGTGTGTGTATGTGTGTGAGTGTGTGTGCGTGTGTGCATATGTGTGTGTGTGTGTGAGAGAGAGAGAGAGAGAGAGAGAGAGAGAGAGAGAGAGAGAGAGAGAATGAGGCTGATGAGGGAATGACTGTTCATCATGGCTCGGCTATAACATAAGTGAGAACAGGAACTAACTTGTCTCATGGAGGTTCCATAAAAATAAATCTTACTCTACTGTTAGCTAGACTGTATAAACAATACACTTTGGGGTGCTAATGGCATCATAAGCACAGTTTGGAGTGTGTTAATCCTTACTTATCAACACCTTTGAAAGCAAGAAACTTTTTTTTTTTTAATTAAATATCACAAGTTACTGCATTAAGCCTGAAAGAAGCTTGGAATCATGGATTTTCTAAGTGAAACAAGTGAAGGTTTAGTTTAATAAGGATTGAAATCAGGTCACAGCCCATGCTTCTTTCTCCTAATTAATCAACATCAATAACAGAGCAGAACGCAACACGTCCATCTGTTCACCGATACCTGCTGAATCTCAGGCTTGCAGCTTGGCATGGGAATGTCCTTCATCACACAGGTATTTGCTCCCTGGATTTTTAACACTCTCACTCATATTAATCATATTTAATCATATTAATTGTAATCGGTTTTGGTCTGTTCTGGATAGTTATCACACTTCCAATATTGTGAGAGTATGGGACTAACACCAGTTTACATATATTACAAGTTCATGTAATCATGTAACAAATCATCACATAATGATGGAAGCATAAGCAAGTCTTATAAATCATAAGCACTCTCCCTCCAGATTACCTCCAGATTATTTGAACTCCAGATGCTCTTTTGCCCCAGAAGAACAAGTCTCACTGCATCTAATTAGATGTATGAAATTAAAAAAAAAAAGTATGGATGTAGACTTTCTGAATGTCTAGAGATCATATACTGTAATATCCACGTTTGCAGGAAGTACATCAGATACAGATTTTGTATTATTTATTAAACAGCTGGTAGTCAGTATTAGACTAATTAACACCAATATCAGTGGTACCTCTTAACTTCCTGTTAGTGATCATCATTGACTACAGCTGGTAGTAAACATAAAAACATAAAAAAAAGGGTTTGATTGGCAGCACTGATTGGATTGCCCAACACACGGTGCAATGAAAGTCCAAGGAGCTCAGTGCAGCTCTGAGAAAGAGGATCAGATTTAATTACAGGACAGGACAGGAATGTCTCTGGGAGTCATTTATGAACAACTGCAGATCATGAGTTCAAACAATTGTATGTAATTACATTTTATCGGGAGGTTCAGTCACTTTGCCAAACCACTTTGCCGGGAGAAGACCCGAACTGTCACCCCTGATGTTTTTCAAAGAAAGAAAAAAACAACAAAAAAAAAAAACAAGAAAATCTATATCCATTTTTAAAACATAAGGAAAAATACAATTATGGCAAAATGAAAAGAAAAAAAAAATATATATATATTTTTAAAAAAGATATTTCTGGCTGCGAAGAAGGTGGATTTATAGATATTGCAAGATGTGCACACTTTCAAATCGTTTAACATGCACGTTGTTGCCCAGGTTTTTCCTTGTGCTAATGAGGAGCAACTGCGAAACCTAACACACTAAATGTGCCATTGCTATAAATTACAGCTTTTGAAAATTTTGCTCAATAGCAGATTTGCTTCAAACACACTGAAACGCCTAAAACCTGTTAGCACATGTCTTGATTTAATGACTAACACCTGAATCAATATGTGACACTCATTATCATCATTACAGCTCTACTGTAACCTTGGTAAGATAAAGTTTTGTTTTGTTTTGTTTGTTTGTTTGTTTGTTTTAGGTAGTATTAAGGAGGTATTGTTGATAGCAAATTCAGATTTTTAGGATCACCTTTAACTTTTCTAGATATAAAATGCATTAAACATCTACACTTAGACAACAATGCTGTTCAATTCTTAAATCTGATTGGTCAGAAGGTGTTGATATATACTGTCCAGTATAACAACAGGACAGTCGTTTTGGCTGCAATTTCAATTCCAGGTTTATATTAGTGGGTGTTTTTTTTTTTTTTTTTTTTTTTTTTTTTTCCCTGTAGTAATAGCTCATCTATAGCATCACATAATACATGGATTTTAAAGAAGGATTTGTATTTCACATAGCAAAATAGATACTCATTCACATGGTGAAGCTTTATATTTGGAGGTTTATTTATAAAAAGTAAATAAATAAATGAGTGTGAACACACACACCCAGCCCACACACACACACACACACATATATACACACAAATATACAGTGAAACAAGGGAGCATCAGGATGTTAGACGGACCAGGCCTGAACATCACACAGATAAAGCGTAATATACTGTTCAACTTTATCTTTAAGCAAGATGATGGGAATGAATAGAAAATTAGAATGCAGCGATAATCAAAAAATGCTTTTCATGGCATCAGTTCTCCATGTTCTCCACACACCACGAAGTAAACACTGAATTTTAATAAGCCCCCCCCCCCATGCTAAATATTTTTCACGTTGTCTTACAAATAATTGAGGACATACCTAGAGGGATGCTCGTGTTGTAAACCATGTGCCTCAACTGGCTCCGAATAGCTCCACTCCAAACCGCCCTTAAATAATGGTAGATGAATTATATGCATACTGTGTGTGTGTGTGTGTGTGTGTGTGTGTGTGTATGCGTCTGTGTGTGTAATGTGTGTACTGTACAGTACATTATGTTTCTGTGCATGAAAAGCAACATATATATTTACCTCGTCTATACAGTAAACTGTAGTATAGGTTTAATACGTGAATGTAAAATATATATAATTAAGTCCTTTCTAAATCATTTTCCTTTGTTAGATCACTTTCCTATTTCTGTAAAACGTAGGAGACCTCTTCTTATTCTGACTCAGAGCACTCTGACCTGTATAGGATAACGTATCCTGTACCCATGCTATGATGAACGACATTGTTCTGTTTAGGATGACCTGTCTTCTATGTCTATGTTTGTCCTTGTTGATTTTCTTCCTGCGTTAATTCCTTTTGTTCTAAAAACGTTACCCAAGTACATGATATCTGTAACCTTGAATGATGTACTCTGACTCATGATCGTTTTGCTCTAAATGCCTTTAGACTCTGACGATAAATCAGGTGGAGTTCTAAACAAGGCTCCGTATCTGTTTGCTCGTTCTCCAAGTGCACTTGTCACATGGACGAGAGAGAGCGAGAGAGAGAGAGAGAGAGAGAGAGAGAGAGAGAGAGAGACGGTTGCTGAGTCTGGTGGAGATTTGAACCTGAATCAAATTCCTTACAGCGAATCTGTCTGTGTGTTGATTGATCTAAAGCAAATATTTGTATATAAAGCATAAATTATTTAAAGGGAAGACGTTGTTCTTTGTTACTAGTTGGAAATGACGAGTTGCAGCATTACTACAGGGGTCCCATCCACACCAATCATATTCATTTATATGCAAGAATGAGCAGAATTATTACTCCATTATCTTCGGTGACAGAAAAACAGTTCAATAAACAGTAAAAATAAATAAATAAATAAATAAAATAAAAACATGATCTATATACACAAGGAAATATAAGGCTTATTATTAAGCCAAGGAATGTTGTCTAATATACTGTAAATGTACCTACATCACTTTTATTCACTGACAGCACCTTAAAATTTGTTTTTAAAGCACCTGAGCATTAGACATCCAAGCCAAAAACTCATCCGCATATATCCAGTACAACTTGTTTGTAGGCATCATAACAGATAACAGCTTTTCCACTTCTACTACCATCTAACAACATATCTTATAATAATTGGCGCTGAAGATGCACAGAGCCCCGTGGACAGCTAATAAACTCCCTCCGTAGTCCAACATGAGCAGCATTCTGATAGTTAGGCAAAGAGAGAAGCATTTCTACTGAAAAAAAAAAAAAAAAGCCTTGGATTTTAGCGTCTATTGTGTTTGCAAAAAATATATATTTTATTGTGCTGAATGGGTCAGTGATTCATGTGTACCTAATTTTATTGATAATGTTTTTATTCCCAATCCTTCTTATATACTTGCAAGTATTTATCAAAGTACTTACAGTAGCTTGCTAATTTCACGATTATGCAGCTCAAAAAGAAAGTTTGCAATCCAAAATTATATATAATATTTGTGCATATTGTAGCGTTTTCTCATGCTGGAACACAGTGGAGATCAGATAAGTTTGCTCTTTTTGCTGCCCAGTGCAATGGCTGGGAGTAGTCTTTATTAAAAAAAAACAACCGAGAAAGCATGGGAAAAACATTCACACATCAAACACACACGTAACGAAAATACCCGATCCTGGCCGAGGCCGCTAAACTGGGCATGAAACCCCAGGAGGGTGAACCTGAGAACCCCGCCCCCCTGGCATAGACTCCCACTGTCGGAGAACACAAGAACCGGCAAGGGATGATGGTCGCTGGCCATCACCCCGCCCACGCTACAATATACTGTATTTACTTTGATATGAGAGAATGGCTAAGATGAGTTGAATCATGAAAATATGCATCACCGACAGCAGAGAAAGAGAAGACAAAAAGTACAAGTTAGATGCTACTTTTCCTTTGTAATGCTTACTTTAAAAATAAATAAATAAATAAATAAATAAATAAATAAATAAATAAAGTACTAATTTCTAACTGTTCTGCATAATAGTTGGCTTGTTCTTCTTCAAGAACTCTCGGAGCTTAAATGTCCCAGCAGTCATTTAAAAAAAAAAAAAAATTGCTCTAATTAAATAAACAAAGAACTGAAAAATACTCAATAAACCAATGTAATTGGCACAAAATTATTGAAATATCGCCACTCTAGGTGGCTGCATATTGCAGTTTCCCACCTGATTATAGAGTGTCCTACATTTTCCAGTCCCTACCAACCAGATAATTGTGTCTTAATCGGATTTGCGCATTAAAAGTGATGGGATGCGCCTTTTTGCTTTTCATAATTAAGCCAACTTTGTTGCGATGGTGCGCATCTCAGTAGAAGCTGCAGAGGATATTTCAGAGCCGCATGGGGCCTGATCATAACAAGAGAACAGCAAAAAAAAAAAAATATGTGCACATTATGACTCAAGGCACAATTTATCAATATATGTTCAGTTCATACGTTAAGAAAATATTTATCTGGCAAAGAGGAGGGCTATCAAATAAAATGTCATGTTATTTGGATACGATTTATAAAAAGACATCTAGCACCTTATTTATTAATTATATTAATTATTAAATATAAATAGGCATGACACAATCTTTGCAACAAAAATAAAAAAAATGTTTAGAAGAAATCACGACAGGAGAAAAAACTGTGTTCACTTGGTTTGAAAATGAAGGTGGATTCAATTTCAGTGGAAAAGAAAAAGTAAATGTAAATGTGTTTGTTATGCATGAATGTCAAGCAAAGGTCACGAAGAAGTCTTCGATACACAACGCTGGTCATGTGAGAACTCAGAAGACCAGAATGTACGAAGATGAGGTTTACCTATTCATACAAATCTGTACACTTACCTAGACTTCAAACAGAAAATCCAGCCACTAAACCCACCTACACAACAGGAAGGATCAGATTTCCTCTATGCACATTTGACCAGATCAAACCGGAGCATCAGACTTACAGTACAGCGTATAATAAAATCTACACGGCCCTGTTAAAAACGCAAGTGTTTGTGATGTTAAAAATGAAACCAAGATAAATCAGGTCTGATCTTTTTTCTACCTTTAATGTTATATACTGGAGCAACCAACAAAGTTCATGTGATGGATTTGGATAAGTACCACCAACTTACTGTAGCACATCTTGATTTGGCAATTTTATTTCACTCGCCCTTGCAAAAATGCTCCAGATCTGTTACAGTGCGGGAGATGTCCAACGCACAGCCCGCTTCAAGTTATTCTATGGGTTTTCAACAAAATCTGGACTCTGATCACATAAAATTGGCAAATCGAGATGTTCTAAAATGGAAGAAACTTACTGTATGCAACTCTTTCTTTTCCAAATATGTTTCTGCTTGTTGTCCATCCATCCATTATCTATACCACTTATGCGTTAGGATCATGGGGAAGCTGGAGCCAATCCCAGCTGACTTTGGGTGAGAGGCAAAGAAAAAAAAAAAACCTGGGAAGGTTACCAATCAATCTCAATCACACTCACGTTCACATCCATGGGCAATTTAGAGTAGCCAGCTGACCTAATCCGAATGTAACTGGACTGTAGGAGGAAACCGGAGCACCCCGAGGAAACCCATACAGGCACAGGAAGAACATACAAAGACCACACAGAAAGACCCCCATTAGCCATCAGGTTCCATCCCAGAACCTTTTTGTTGTGAGGCAACAGTGTAGACACTGCATCACCGCGCTGTCTGGTTGCTAAAGAATATCACGTTAAAGCTGAAAAAAGTAGAAAAAAGCGATCAAATGTGATGTTGGTTTAATTTTTTTGTACATTAATATCCAGTGTATTCAGAAGAAGCTTTTTCTTCGCATATCTTTTCTTTACATATACCACATTGTTAGGAAGTTGGGGTCAGAATGCAGAGTCAGCCATGATACAGCACCACTGTACAGAGAGGGTTAAGGGCCTTGCTCAAGGGCCCAACAGTGGAGGCTTGGCAGTGCATGGGCTTGTACTGTGACCTTTTGATCAGTAACTCTGAGAGTTAACCATTGCTTCGCCAATTTTTGTCGCTATGTAAAGGTAAGAAAATGTCACGGAGCAGTGAGGATTCTTCAGTTCATGAAAACCCGTCAAAGTCTTTGTCTTGTTGCTGATATATGTTCTTGTGATTGACATCCAGTGTTTTCCAGACAGAAGTGAATTAACTAATTGATTATTTGAGGATTTCGTTGTTTCCTTCAAGAGGTTAATCTTGGCATTAAAAATAATGATTATAATTATAAGCTCACTTACTGTATATACAGTTATAAATGCTCTGCACAATTTGTGAACCTTCCACTATCCATCAACAGAAAGGGACTGCTGCAGATTATTAAATAGAGGCTCGTTGTGAAGTGACACTGACATTGTAGTGGCATTTTCAGGGGGGGTAGGTCCAGACATATAGACATTACTGATTTCCTTTACAGCAGCATTCTGTTTTAATTAAAGTGTTCTATGTGTCTAGGCTGTATTGATGCATTTCACGTGTCAACGGCTGGAATTGCAGACACAGCAACAATTCAAAACTGATTACATCTAGTTAAGGAAATCAGTGAAGACATTTTCTTCTCTATTTATTCATTCATCCGTTCATTCATTCATTCATTCATTCATTCATTTTTTGGAGTTCTAGTTGAGAATACCAGGGTAAAATATCTGTTTATAATATCTCATCAATCCTAACTTCTGCTTCAGCAAGTTGCAGCGCTGGCATTGTGTGTTTATCAGCTCTCAGGAGGGACAGTGTGGGCCGTCAGTTCAAACCAATTCAAGGGCTTCCCTGGGGAGAGGTCAGGCCTGAGCTTATTCATATGAAGTGTCTCTATGCCTCAGTTATGACACAGAATGTCAGCGTGTGTGTGTGTGTGTTTGTGTGAGAGAGAGAGAGAGAGAGAGAGAGAGAGAGAGAGAGAGAGAGAGAGAGAGAGCGCTCTGATGTTTGATACAGATTTCCACACATGGTGGTCGTCACTTTTCTTGATGCCCCAGCGCCGCTCTCATTAATCAATATCAGCTCTGTGATTAAACTTCAGTGGTATGACCTGTGTGTGAATGTGTTAGGAGGAACTAGATAGCATGTGTTAACTCTCTAAATCTGCTTCTATTTGTTGTTTTCGGAACATTTGGAAGTGACAGTCAATGACCTTGAAAAGAACTTAGGTGACTCAATATTACTTTAAGTCTATCGCCGGGCTCCACACTACACTACATGCCTGTTTGTCTAGAGATAACAAGAGGAACATCCAAACTTGGCATGCAAACCCTTTATTTTTTTTTAATTACAATTAGGTTGAAAGTCCAATAAATAAAATTAAACTCTCTTGCTGCACATCATTTCCACTGGGGTCAAAACTGTGCAGAATTCTCTCACTAGTATTTCTTAATTAAAGTCTGGACTGCAGCTGGGTGATAATTTCCTTTATGATGGTCTACACCAGAGGTATTCGACTGAATTCTGTGACAGTCCAGCTGGATCAAATCTTTTGCTTGCAAACATCTGGATAAGCATCTGACATCTCTGAATTGCAATTTTTATCTTTTAATGCTTAGTGATAAATCATTATGTTTGAAGTAGTTGATAGTTGATATGGTTCCACATACCCTGAACAGATAAGACATTTATTTAGTTATTTATTTATTTTACATTTTAAAAATATATTTTTTTAACACAGATAAGATGCATTTTTTTAATACACTCTGTTCTGTTGCTGACTTTTTTTCACTTTGCTAATCTTCACTAAGTATGACAAATTTTCAAAATGAGCATTAGGAGTCAAAACCGGATCCACTTTCCTCTACATTCCACTAAAGGCAATATACATATATATTTTTTTACTTGCGATCTTGGAAACAGCATACGCTGGGGTGTTACGTATGAAGCCCAAATAATGAGATAATGCATTGAGAAAATTAGATAACCAGAAATGCATTAAATGATTTATGTTATTAAATCAGAAAGTTGAAATAATGACATAATAGCCCTAAATAATGATTTATTAAGTCAGAGTAATGAAAAAGTGTGCAAATAATAGCAATGCTTTATCTCTGAATAATGACAGTACAAGACTTTAAGCCAAAATAATGTATTAACTTGAAATAACAAGATATTTACCCAAAATTGCAAGTTCTTCAAACATTTACATTTACATTTACAGCATTTGGCAGACGCTCTTATCCAGCGCGACTTACATAACTGCTTTAAAGTTTCGATATGTGGAAATGTTCAGATACGGGTTCACTAGAACCCAGGATAATGGTTACAATCTGTTAAGAGACTCTATTGGAAGATAAAGCATGCGGTAGATATTTTATTATTATTTTTTTTGTGTGTGTGTTCAGACATCTAGGGGAAGTTAAATAATAATAACAAAAAAATAATAACAAAAAATAACATAAAACAAAACGCACTATGTTGGGGGAAAAA
Organism: Synodontis membranacea; assembly: GCA_025674565.1. Taxonomy (NCBI): domain Eukaryota; kingdom Metazoa; phylum Chordata; class Actinopteri; order Siluriformes; family Mochokidae; genus Synodontis; species Synodontis membranacea. The sequence goes on along the minus strand of JAOVYU010000038.1, from coordinate 4,789,751 downwards.
AGGTATAGTTTAAAATAAATAAATAAATAAATGAATAATAATAATAATAAAA
>JAOVYU010000038.1:4735885-4745901 GCA_025674565.1 Synodontis membranacea | reverse complement strand
TACCTCTTTTATTAAATAACATGACAATTTTAATTATTACAAGAAGGGGTAGGTCTTTAGACATTGTTTAAATACTGCCAGGGCCTCGGCTGTTCGGACGTCTAGAGGAAGTTCTGCCACTTGATCACTAGTTCACCTAGATGCCAGGACAGAGAAGCTTCATGCATTCCTTTTGAATTATTATCTTTTGTGGATCTAAAATTCCATGCAATTATTTCACTGTAAAAATGTCAAACAAGCTTGCTGTAATGGATTCAACTGACAGTTTCATAAATAATCGAATGTCTGTGAAGACCTTTCTTGTCTTCCTTCCACCCTGACCCATTTTGACCCAAGTTATATTATACTGTACAGTAAGTCATGAAGTGTAGAGTTAATCTTAGTGCTAGTGCATTTCCCTTGATTTCCTGGATATAATTTCATATAAATTGCCCTTGATAATTCCAACAAATGCACATATTCAGCTCTGATCACAAACTTGCTGCTACTCTTAGGTTACATGTTATTGCTTTAACTTTCTAGCTTGTTCTTTAAGAGGGTATAAAGAAGCAATTTACAGTAGAACCGCTGTAGCGCAACTGGATTCATAGCTTTGCTGAATTATTTTGGCATTAACTTTGTAGTACTTTTGTTATCACGACAGAAAGTTTGCTTAAATGGTAATTCATTGCATTCTGTAATAAAATCTGTATACTTTAGAACACATTTCCCTCCATACTAAGTCTCCTTCCCTCCTCTGTTTCTCTATTTCAGTCTTTCTCCAGTTACGTGTCCTTGCAAATTTGTAACAAATCACATGACTCAATTCATATGGAACCTTACGAAGCTTAAAGTTCAGGGATGGGGTTTGAGTTGGTCCGTTTTCTTAGAATTTTATTAGCATGAAGTAAACAAAAATCCGATAGCAGTACTATTGGCGTTGGTTGTTTGTATTTCTACAAATGTTTTAATGAGACTTTCAACTTTTCCTTCTTTTCTGCTACGGATATCCCTTACGGATATTTCCTCTTTCCATTTCTTTCCATTCTCTATTTCTGTCTCTCCTGTTTCCTTCCCACCTCCTTCTGACTCCCGCTTTCTTTCTCTTTCACTGTCTACCTAATTTTTTTTTCTATTTCTGCCTTTCTCTCTTTTCTTGACACTTCCTATTCCTACAGCCTCCCTCACGCTTTTGTGCTTTCTTGCTTTGCGTAGCTAAAGTTAGATAAAACGCTCTCCTGCCCTGTCTGTCCTCTCTACTCTCTCCTGCTACTTATTTATTTATTTAGGAGTGGAAGCCATCTCTTCATAATGTAATTTCACAGTTCATTAGGGCCAGGCCTTGCCCAGTCCGCTGCTAGACTGAGTAATGCGACCACACAGATTAGTTATTGCTCTTCACAGTGCTGGCAGCTCAATCGCAACAACAGCCACTCCAGATGTACTTTAAAGGTGCTACATTTTCAGGGCAAAGTACTGTATTCATTTATATTATACAAAAGCCCAATGTATTCAAAGTATTTTCACATTTTCATATTACTGGGTAGAAGGGTGGACAGACGGACAGACAGACAGACAGACAGACAGACAGACCTTTAGGCACACTATATTTCCTTCCAGAAGGAAGCTTAGTGTCAAATTCACTAAAAAGCCGGCAGGAAAAATCTGCCCAGTTTTCCTGCCAGTTAAAAATCTCATTAATCTCAAATAGCTGTCTCTATGGTTTCCCTATCATTTTCTCTGCCATACTGACAATCCTAAAAAAAAAAAAAAAAAAATAGTATTGTTTCTTTTTCTTTACCCACATTATCCCCAAGAAGAAACAGATTCAAGATTCAAGAAGTTTATTGTCACATGCTGAGCAGGACCAGACAATGCGATTCTTACTTCATTTACATACTGTACCTCTGCATGCTGCATAAAATTAAGTAAATAGAGGAAATACCCAAGATATACAAAATACACAAGAGAATAATAAAGGCAAGTCCTATAAAAAGACAGAATATAAATATTCCACTATTTGCACAGTGAGTGCACTATGTGTGTGTTGTGGTGCAATTCAAATATAACCCAGAGAGTGTAACGTGCGTGCTGCTCGAAGAGTCCAGCTCAGCATAACCTTTTAAAAATATACAGTATAAGACATAATTAGCTGCAGAACGTAATCTATGTTATTAATGTTGCTATTGTTGCTGATCATTATAAAATGATATAAGGTTAACTTCCTGTCTGAGTCTCCTGCCTTCGATAGATCCACTAGAGCTATATCATCAGCATACTTTTATAAAATAAGTGGTGGAATCTTGGGATCTTGAATCTTGTGCGGATGACAAAAACACAGCCAGTGTGATGCAGCCCTGCGAAGTGACATGGAAATTTCGTTTCTATGTGTGTGTGTGTGTGTGTGTGTGTGTGTGTGTCATGGAGCCACGGTTTCAGGGATGGTGGAGTTCAACAAAGCATCAATGTGACTTTCTTGGGCTAGGTTTATATTACCAGGTTGAAGTGACTCAAATCTGTTTTTTTTGCCTTAAGGTGACACAGATCTGACCTTGTCAGGGCACAAATCCATAATTATTATTATTTTTTCCAAATCAGATTTGAGTCGCTTTCATATGTGGTTCTAAATCTGTTTTATGTGACATGCGACATGAATGGGAATGGTCAGATCGGAATTCACGTGGCTTTTTGTGCTGAGCGCTGTCGTCCTCAGCCAGCATGGTGTTCTGCTGATTTGTGCTATCAGGATGTGTACGTAGTGGTTGCATGTTATGTTTAAGGTTAAGATTTTAGGGTTAATGTCAAGCTTTAAGGCTCCAGGATAAGGTTTGGGTTAGGTTAAAGGCTACGGCTAAGATCTCTACTATCGGTAGCGTTTTTCAAGAAAGTACCACAAACCGTCAAAACACTGGCAGCGCATCAACACATCATTGGATTAGAGCTACAGCTGACGACCTCCGATGCAAAATGCCATGCATACGTTAGCTACTAATTAGCTAGTAATTATGAATATGAACCGTCAAGACCAGCAGGCAGATCTGATCTATGAGCAAAAAAGTCAGAATTGAACAATGAAGTTTGTAATGTGACCGTGGTGTCCTTCACGAATGAAGGGAAAATAAAGATGGAAGGAAGATCATGCCGTGCCTGCTGTGAACGTATGTAACTATTACGGATAATCTGCCGGCAAGGCTGAAAAACAAAGCAAATAATCAACAACACAACAGTAGATATATAATAGGATAGTTTCACGTGCAAAAATAGTGGCATTTACACATCCACTAAGGACAAACTACAGCCGAAATGAGGGTCGTTTCTCTTGCTAGTGTCAACATAACACCAGAATCCAAAGATGTCCCCCGGATCATGAAAACAACGTGCTTAAATGGATAAAAGACCGAGATCTTTAGCACATTAAAACACAATTTAAATAAATGCATGTTTAAAGGTCATCTTGGTTAAAGGACTAACAACAGCTCTTTGCACACTAGTAAGTCAGTAAAGAGCACAGATTCTGCGCAAAGGCTAAATCGAGAAAGCCACTTTCAGATACTACAACAACAGCAGCTTAGAAATGACATCTCTACCACTATGTAAAAAAAAAAAAAAAAAAAAAAAAAAGACCTTTCTGTTTGCACTCTGTTGGTAAACTCACTGCTATTCTTAGCGCACACCTTCTTCCCTTCTTGATTGGGGCTTTAAGAGGCTACAAAGAAGCAATTTACAGTGGGGTGGCTGTGGCACGCCTGGATTCACTGCTGTGTAAAACACCATAAATAAAAGCCCTTTTTGCAGCCTCATAGTGAGAAGCAACAGCACCTATTTTGCAGGGAAATTATTCTGCGGAGATCTCAGAGAACAAACATGCAAGCTCTGGCACAACAAATACGCCATGATGAGGATGAGTGTTAATGAAGTTCTTTATGCGTGGATTCATTAGCAGGGAAGGCATTCAGGTCTGGTAATGAATGCGCCTCTGCAGGTGTGCACAACGCAGCCTTAAAATAACCATCATTATCTGCAATAAAAAAACAAAAAAAACAACATAATGATCACCATTTGACACACATGATAAGATAATGCTCGTATCAACAATGATATCATGAACGCTCTAAAATGTCTGGGTTGATCGGAGGCGTAGCAGTCTGTGTGTGGATACGGCGTGTGTGTGTGTGTGTGCTGTATGTGTGTGTCTATGTGTGTCTATACAGTACTTGATTTGATTTTACCCTGTGTTTCATGGAACAGTCTCCAAATCTACCATCAAAGTTCTTTTTATCATTATTTATGTTAATGATTAGATGTGACTGTGACCTTTTTTTTTTTTGTTTCATTTTTTTTATTACTTAAGTGTAATGTATAATATTATTAGTAATTTGTATTATATTTACATTTTACATTACAAGTTTAAGAAGCCATGCTCAGAATTCGCAATAAAACTTTCTCAATAAATCAATCAATAAATCAATCAATCAATCAATCAATAAATAAATAAATAAAATTACAAAATCTGGATTCTGATTTTGCCTGAAGGTGTGGATTAATTTTCAATACCATCGGTTATGAGAGGAGCAGTGGTTCTACACACCTGGCCTTGCTATATTAATTCGTTCTCATACGCAGTCTTTGATGGGGTTTAAGCTTTCTGTAAAGGGAAGTTTATTTACCATGGAAGGAAGTCTCCAGTGTCAGTGCTTTGCAAAGGTCCACCACAGGAAAGCAAAAAAAAAGAATAGATATCGTTAAAACATAGAATTTACTGTATTGAAACAAAAGAAAAAGAAAGAAAATCAATTAAACTTGACATTTATATAGTTGAGGAGGAATAAAACACTTCACTTGTTGCTATTGGAAAGGAATCAACTTCATTAAAAGGCGACTTATACTTCTGCCTTGAATCCGTGTCATATACTATAGTGCCGCCGGATACGCAAGGTGAAGTATTTACTGCTTTTAAACACACAAGAGAAGAGAAACGCAAGCTCTGTTTTTCACTCTTGGATAATTAACCGAAAATAACGCTGCTAAGATGTTGTTTTGAAACAAATTTACTGGGGGAAAAGAAACCTCGAACGATTAATTACGAACCTGAACGCATTTCTGAAGTGTTTTAACTTGCCCACGTTCAGCAGTATGAGTGACTCAAAGCTCTCCAGTGTAATTAGTGTTAAAATCCACGGGATTATATGCGCGATTAATATCATAATGATCTACAGCCTCTATAGCACCTCATATTTTACGTATTAATGTTAACATAATATCATGATAGTTGATTTCAGATTTGCACGTTGAAGAAGGAGCTATCAGAAATGCCTAGGAGGGAATGCAATGCTAGTCTCAAGTGGACCAAGCACAATTGGCGCGGTCTGCGTCACCGAGACATGTAGTTACATTTTTGGAGAGGTGCATGTCGGGCTACAGTCGGGAACGGTGTAGTGTACACTATTATCCCATATCCTAATGCTTAGATTTGTCCTTAGTTCTGCTTCACATCAGAATACATCAAACCACCATGTTATTGATTAGCATCAAATGTTTTTTTTATTATTTTTTTTTTATATTTGAATCTTTTTATCTTTGATCACAGTTTATTTTTTTTTTTTTAAATATGTGTCTAAGGTTTGGGAATGTTTGAAGTTTAGCTTTGATAAATTCCCAAGCAATTTGATAAATTCTTTTTTTTTTTTTTTTTCCACTGACATCCTTGTTTTTCTCGTTCTGTGTTAGCTTTAGGAAGAAAATCTAGAAATAGTGGAGGATGCTGTGATGATGATGATGATGATGATGATGATGATGATTAGCATGAAAGACGAAGCTTTGGAAGCTGATGTTTAAGCAGAGTGTACAGACGAGGAGGTGAGAGAGTTGGACAGAGGTGCCTTTAGACGGAGATGACGTGAGGGTGGATCCCACTGGCAACTGCTATCAACAGCTAATCGAACTGCATTGTGGGTAATGTTAACCAAAGTGAAAACAGAGCAACACGAAGGAAGTCACATGTTAATTATAAAGATTAATATGCAAGCCGTTCAAGGTGGATTTTTCCTTCAACTAAGAAGCTGTTTTTAATAGTAATTAATCATGTCTTTCACTGAAGAGTGGAATATTAATTGCTATGGCTTCCTGCACAAATACACATTGTCATGTTGCAGAATTGCTGCCGGTCCAGAAGGTCTTGGACTCCTGTATCTCTAATATCAGGTCTGCAAGACTAATTTTCATTGTCTTAATGGCACTAATACAGTATATCAGGATTCTTTTTTGTAGCCACTTTACACGGGATACAATTCTATAAACTCAGAACAGATTTATTTAATCAATTTTTAAATATGTACAATGGTATTTTGCATATTTAGTAGAATTTCCTATTGCTGGACTTTCCACTGACAGAACACACAGGTCCAGGTTTGTTTGAGTTATTCAGGTTTGAAACAATCCCATTCAATTCATCTGACATGAACAGGCTTATAACTAGAAGAGCTCGGTAATAAATATAATAACTGTAATAATGGTGAACGGTGGCTTCCTGTAGCTGTAAACTAAAAATCTCATGTTTCCTTTATGAAGTGTTGCAGTATGAGAGTCCGGCTTACTCTGTCTCGTCACAAAATTGAAAGCGAACCTAATCGATCTTGAATCTGGAGCAGCATGGATTGGACTTGTAATTTTTAAGGTAGATGACGAGACTGTGTTGTTGTTGTTGGTTTTTTTTTTTTTTCCACCACAGTGGCAATGATAGACTTTTCCGTTTGTCAAAATAATTTCATGCATTAATAAGAAACACATTGCACTGACTGGTGTTATGTAATTGATATTTGTTGGCAATGTAGGTGATCCCAGAGTGCTATGATCCCTTGAAATCTGTTATCTTAACTGAATGTTTTTCTTGTAGGGAGATGTAGAGGGTTTCAAACTGCCCCATTGCTAACGAGCCCCAATTTTACATTTGAACATGAACAGGGGTGACGTTAAACTCGGTCCTGCCTCCTCCAAAGACTCGGTCTTGACAGGCTCAGAGACTTGGTCTTGACTCTGACTTGATTCTTTAAGGTCTTGGTCTTGACTCCATCACTGCTACTATGCTTGACAAACCCCGGTTTGAAACTCACCGACATAATGACAGTAAAATACACACATGCAAAAGACACACCTACCGCTGACTGGTTTCCACTCAGAAAGACCTCGGCTGGCCGCAGGTTCAAACCCAGTGCCTTCTCGCGGTGAGACGACAGTGCAGACCACTGCACCACCATGCCATCCTCTCTTGACTTTGTTCTTTGTAATTCTAGATCTTTTTAGTTCCGTCTAGACTTTCTTTACTTTCTTGGATGGAAGATCGCATATAAAATAAAGTATAAACTCATGACACAAATCAGAAAAAACTTATATACGAGGTCAGTTCTCCAGGTTATCTATTAAATCACAACGTTGTCACTGCTCTTTCCATTCAGCTAAGGGCAAATGGACATGACTGTACAACACTGCATGGTATTCAAAAGTACACACAATGTGTATGAATACAGTCTATTATCAGTGTGTGTCCAGGGTCTCACCGAGAAGCAAACTCTTCTTTATTTCCATTACTACAGTAGCAAGTGCACTATCTCTGATTTACAGAAAATGTATCTCTATTAGTATCCTCTTTATGAGTCCTCCTTTGTCTAAGCGTTGCACACGCCGGGGTGGCAAAGGTGCTTCTAAAACTCTCACTTGATAAAATATCCCATTAACCTGCCACCATAGAGAACACTTATTACGTTTCTCTCCAGGTGGCTCGAGGGCGATTGCTTTATTAAGTCGCAGACAATGGATAGGGATGCAATGGCACACAATGCCGCCGTACATGTAAAGCTCTTAATTCGTGGAGATGGTGTGTGTGGAGCTTTACTTGAATGCCTGGTTAACTTATTCATTTTAGCACAGCATGGTTGAATGAGACTTTCCGAGTGGTGGCCCTCTGGATTAATAACGGCGATTTAAAATGACCCAGAAGCAACACAATATACCTCTCAGAGGGTATTATAGAAAATGTTTGGGATTAACATGAAATAGGCTTTGGAGTGCCTTTAAGAATGTATTACATTGAAAATCTTTTATGAGATTCCTATTTTTTTTTATTTTTTTTTATTTATTTATTTATTTTACACTGTAGGTCCATAGAGTAGCATGGGATACAGTCATTACTCATGTCTATGGGCGAGTACATTCGCTGTCCTTGTTGTGCTCTGAGCCGTCGCCTCAGCACTGCTGCCCTTCATCATAGGTTAACGTGACACTCAAAGACCAAATTACCTTTTCAAAAAAAACGACACCAACGGCCCAGGGAATCAGATATTACATTCAGGATCACCCACTGAGATTTGGCCCGGCGCTCACTGACCCACCAGTACTGATGGGAAACTCAAATTTACGGCCAACCAAATCAATGAAAAGTCTATATCACTTTAATTTCTTCCTCACTCCACTATAGACAACTCAAGATATAACATATGCCTTTATGATATATGATCTTTAATAGCTTTCGTTTGCTTTCTCTTCTGAAATGGCTACGCCTCCTACTTTAACAGAGATAAAGCTCTTATAGAAAATTAAATGCAGTATGAAGTACATCAGGAATAGGATTACATCAAACGCTTTATTGAAAACATTGAAATGGATGAGCTGCTATTCATTCAAACACGGTGCAAACAAGCATGGTCGAGTTGGGAAGAGATAAACGATAAAGAAGACGGTTTTGTCTAAGCTCTCTTTTAAACCAAAGCTAGAAACTTGAAAAGAGGTGAAATTGGATGATGTGAAAGAGGAATTCCAATCTAGGATTAATTTATATGGCTTTCAATTAAATTCAGTTCAAATTATATCACATCTGAAAAGTTGTGCTATGCAGATTAAAACTTTTGAGTTATAAACCATAGTTGTTGTTGTTGTTTATTTTGAGTCATTAATCATTAAATACAACGTCGGTGTACATTTTCATATTTCTCATATTCTCCGATTTGAGCTGTGGATAGCTCCAGCTGCTTCGTAGTTACTCTCGGACTCTTGGTTACCTCTTTGGCTAATCCTCTCTTTATACGGTCGCTGATGTTTGCTGAATGACCTTCGCTAGGATGATATTCCTTTCATATTTTAACCATGGATTTAACAGGATGGTCCATGTTTGGAATGCTTTCATTACCAGAAATTTGTTTGGTCAGGAATGTTCTCTTAAGAAAAAAAAAAAAAAAACCCTCAAGATCACATGACTTTTTATTTGCCCAAGTCAAGCTGCATTCAACTAATGATGTGATTTCTGATAGCTATATACTGTAACTATAACACTTTTAATTCAAGACGTTAGGCAAAATAACATGATAAATCAGTAAAGCAGTCAATCCAAAGGAGAACGCAACATCGCAGCAAAAAATAAACATCCCAGAAATCCAAAAGCCTAAAATCAAATACAGGATACAGGACATCTCAAAAATGCAAGACGGTAAGGAATGAAAGATTTCACAATTCACGTGTGGGCGTGAACCTCTGAGTCATTATAGTCTCCGTAATGAGAGAATGATTCATCTAGGATTTTTTGGGTCAAACGGAAATGTTCGTATTCGGGAGATGGGGACCTTTGGTGGATTGGAGTGATGTTATCACGTAAAGCAGTGGAAGCAATGAGAGGCGTCTCGCAGCAATCTTCAGAAATGAGGGGTTAGACATCCAAGTCGGCCCACATCCAAGCACTTAAGGACATCTATTGTATAAGCTAAACCTTTACTCAACCCCTAACCTTAACCCTAACCCAACCTCATACTGTATACCGTACGGTAAGTGCGTGACATCTCTCCATCCACATCCAATCCAACAGCCTTCAGCGAGATGAGCAAGATGTATGAATGCTTAAGCAATCACAACTTTTACATTTATTTCCCCCCCACTTCAAAATTATGGGCCTAGCTTGTGTAAAATCACGATATATTATCCCATTTCAGTTCCAGGTCATAGCACTAAAAAAAAAAATGTGGAGTTCAAGGGGGGTGGGGGGGGGGGGGGGCAAA
>JAOVYU010000038.1:4589762-4606848 GCA_025674565.1 Synodontis membranacea | reverse complement strand
TAGTTAAGGTTTATAGGTTAGATTGTTAACTTAACTATCTAGTTTAGGTTTATCAATTAGCTAGCTAGTTAAGGTTTGTAAATTAGCTTATTAAATTAGCTAGCTAGTTAAGGTTTATAAATTAACTTGTTAAAATAGCTAGCTAGTTAAGGTTTATAAATTAGCTTGTTCAATTAACTAGTTAGTTAAGGTTTATAAGTTAGCTTGTTAAATTAACTATCTAGTTTAGGTTTATCAATTAGCTAGCTAGTTAAGGTTTGTAAATTAGCTTATTAAATTAGCTAGCTAGTTAAGGTGTGTAAATTAGATAGTTTAATTAGTTAGGGAGTTAAGGTTTGCAAATTAGCCTAAATTAGCTAGTTAGTTAGTTAAGCTTTTAAATTAGCTAGCTAGTTCAAGTTTGCAAATTAGCTTGGTAATTAGCTAGCTGGTTAAGGTTTGTAAGTTAGCTTGTTAAATTTGCTAGCTAGTTAAAGTTTGTAAATTAGCTTATTAAATTAGCTAGCTAGTTGAGGTTTGTAAATTAGATTGTTAAATTAGTTAGGGAGTTATGTTTTGTAAAGCAGTTTGTTAAATTAGCTAGGTATTTGCATAAGCTTGTTAAATTTACTAGCTATATAACCTAGAACGCTAACTAGTAAGTAAGGCCAGATACACTTCAGTGTGTATCTGTCCTTTTCATAGGTTTACTTAATTTTTTTACTCTTGGAAACGCTACTTGACTATATTTAACTGTATTAACAGATACTTTCTGACTTATACTGAAGCTGATTTTTAGTGCCATACATAGTTACTCTGTGCTTTTTCCACACCTGGTTATTAGATTCTTTATTAGTCTTATGTCCCTATGTCTCTTCTGTACATGTGGAACCTTTTTTTGCTGGTTTATTAAACTGAACCCTGTGCACACTGAATAAAGATTAACTTTGAATTCAACTACATGTGTCTCCTGACTCTTTCCTGCACCTAGGACTCTGCATGTGCACTCAGGATGTAATTTACAGCACTGTAGTCCAGGCCACATGCTGGCAGATCCTCTGGTACCGGTGTTCTTGTGCTGTAGATTGGCCTCGGTAGGTGGTACAGCATTTAATGTTATGTCTCCCAGACACCGGAATTCACTTTAAGGCTGAACTAAAATCTTTCCATTCCATACTCTATGAACTCCCAGGCTGATGTGTTTTGTGTCTCAATTGCAAATATTCTATCTATCCTCTGGCTTTTTGCTTTTTTTTTATGGTCTTTATTTTGTCCTTGTATTTATCCTTACTCTACTATTATATCTATCCATTTTGCTCTGTTCATGCTTTTTTCTCAGATTCATATTTGACATTCTATTTACTTTTCCTTTAGATTGTTGCCAAGTTTGAAATGTGCTATATAAACAACATTTTCATAAAAGCTAGATGTTAAACTCACACTAGTGGCCTGTCTCACCAGTAGGCTTCCTTTATCTGTAATAAAAGCAGCAGCACAAACTACTGTATAGTGACCGATACAATTAAAAATGTAAATAACCAAATGAATTACAAATAATTAACAGTATCAATTATGATAATGCTTTAGCCATTGCATATTGTGATAGCATATGTATTAATGTATTTGTTTATCTGATTTTTAATTATGCAAAGATCTTTATATTCAACATTTAAAGGACTCGCTTAATTAACATGTATAAGATTTATCTGTTTGAAGAAATGTAGACTTAGAATGTAGAGAATAAAGGAAAAGACTCGAGTTGATATTTAAATATTCAAAGCAATACGAAAAAAAATGTAGGCTAATAAATAAATAAGTGAAGAAGAAGATTGCATTGTGATTGCAATATTGAGAATTTATTTATTTATTTTTTTTTTTTAATCCTGCATATTATTTATAATTGTTTTTGTACCTAATGATGCAAAAAAAAAAAAAAAAAAAAAAAATTTTAGTTTTAAAATGCTAATGATTTTTGCTTTTCTTACGACTTCCAAAGCAAACACGTCTCGCTAGTTGGAAATCCTATATGAATTTTTTATATGACCAGGTTGCCAGAGTATCATACAAACACGTACAACATAAGCCTAGAAGTGTCCTTTTGTTACATGAGCAACACATTTGGTAAGCAAAGGTAAGAGCTGGCAAGAAGACCACATGCTGAATAAATCAGATCAGAGACAGGAAACCACTGTATTTCTCGCCGGCACATTAATATAAATTGGATGTGCCCTGAAAGCTATATTTGTTTTACTTAGCTTTGGCATTTTGTTTTATGTGTTTATCCGTGTATGCGTGTTGATTTCAATATTTATGTCTTTGTTTTTTTGCTGTATTTTATACTGACAGAGCTGTACTAAAAATGAGATTTGGTTCTCAATAGGTTTGCCTGCACATGTTACTGCTAATATGAAACATAAATACATAAACAAGTACAGAATGAAATTAGGCCGCTGTAGATTTATAGATGAACAATGAATTTTAAAGGTTGCTGCCTTTCAGCCAAAGACGTCCGCATCCAACGGGAGGCGCTCTGTAACAGAGCAAAAGTATCTAACCACATTTTGTGATTTCTTTTTTTTTTTTTTTTTTCCCTCCCCCCCAACCAAATTATGAAAGAGTGCTGCTATTCCCAGTGCAGAGAAGCAGAAAGAAGGAATATAAGAGTGCATGAGGAGGAGTTAAAACTTAATGAAGATGCAGCAATGGGCGTAGAGAGAGATTTAAGACTGCAGGAGATGGTGTGTTATGTAGCTGACATGAAACTTTTGAGAAGTGTATCCTTTAGAAAATCAGATCAGGTCTTTTTTTTTTTTTTTTTTTACAGAAAGCTTAAGATTTATTTCAAGAAGGAAGCTAAATAATGTGATAGGATGAAACCTTTAACGTTCAAATTCTAAATGATAAATATGTGTAGAAATAGGCTTAAGGGTCTTATACTTCTTATATAATTATGTTGAAATGAGAAATTATAGATGTTTTCTTTACTGTATTTGAGATTTCTTCACTTGCTAAGATATACATAAATTTTTTCCAGTCTGGGGTTTCAATGTATTGAACTTACGTAGCTTTCCATTAAACAAGGGTAGCACTGGGTGGCACAGTGGTGCAGTAGTTGGCATTGTGTCCTCACAGCAAGAAGGTTCTGGGTTCGATCCTGCCAGTCGACTTGAGCCTTTCTGTATGGAGTTTGTGCCAGTGTGGGTTTCCTCCTGGTGCTCTGGTTTCCTCCCGCAGGCCAAAGACATGCACAGTACGTCAACTGGCAACTACTCCTCCTCTCACGAGACGTCAGCTGGGATTGGCTTGAGCTTCCCCGTGACCCTGACGGATCAGTGATATTGATGATCAATGTAAATGCAAAACAGTACTAGATAGAAGGTTGGTGATCTATGTTAGTGAAAATATATAAAGTGTTGTTGCAACACCATGGTTTTTAATGCTAAGTGTTTAATGCTAACTGCTCGTCCCCAGGTCCTTATAGGCACCTTGGAAGTCACTTTCTCAGGTCTGTTCACTGGGAGCATAAAACTCCTGCTGATATTCACAAGCCCTTTCATCGCCACAAGGGGTAAAAGAAACTAAACTCAAGAGCAAGCGATGAATCTAGGCTTAGCAATCATTTGGAGAGAAATGATATATTTGCCTTGGATGATAAGACTGCAGCGGCTAATTCATGATGCCTCTGCAAAAAATTCTGGCATGTAACAAGATAATAACAGATATTGACTATCTCTTAGGCTTGTTGGCTGTGAGGCTGCAAGTCATCGCTCAAGACACAGTACACAAGAACCATGATGTATCGTTGATGAGATAAAAAGCCTTTTTATGTCTCTATCACCGTGACAGAAAAGAAAGGAGTTTTCACTTTTCTCTGATTGGAGCAGTTTTTTTAGGCACTTTTTTTTTTTTTTTTTTTAGCATATGAAAATGAGTATTCATGCTTTTAAGCTCACTAAAAGACACACTAGTACATACACTCAGCAGTGAGTCTTGACAACGGTTTTCGAATTTCTGTTTACTGGCAGGACAAGATGTGAAGATTTAGACAACTTATCACTATGCTGCGTTGTCATGCCATAAATAATGAGCATTATTTGAAGTGTGGCAGTCAGTGGGAAAAAAAAAAAAAGTCTTACACATCCATTAGGAAGGCAGATTTTATTACTTTATTCAAAAGCGGATGAGGAACAGGATGCTTTCGGAAAACTTTAATCATGAATTTTGTAGGGGAACAGGAAGACATGTCACTTTCCATTCGGACACAGGAGGAGACAAAGATGAGGAGGTAGCGCGGGACGGAAGCTTGTATTTGGAGGCTGCAACAGCTGATGGGAAAATATAAGAACGGGGTGTACCAAGAAGAAAAAAAAACCCCAAAAAACATAGTGTTGTCTCTGGAAAGGTCTTTTTTTTTTTTTTTAATGTGACAGGGCAAGCTGATTTATTTTCTTTGGCAGACTCTACAGGGCTGCAGTAGTGAGTGACTTGATGGCAGCTTTCACCACTCCTGGCCACTGAGAGAGTCAGATAGAAAGCAAAAGTGTACTCTGTTCTGGCAAAACCTCAGACAGGACCGATCATAAAGGAGCAACCTGGCGTAAAGTGCAACAGGAGCTGCGTCTGGAACAATTTCCAGCCTGAGTAGCCTTCAGTACTGTCACAAAAATCACAGTGCCTTCATTCCGGCAATGGTTGTGAGCATGAAAGTGGGTTTTCGGGACAATATTTTTTAAGTCAAAGCAAGTTCTGTATAAAGCTGGTTCCTGATTGACTATTACCTGTTGTCAGAACAATACACTTTTGTAACGTGTATAACGATTTTTATCTTTGCTGTATGTTTTTGAATGAAAACCTGTCTAACTCATCTGCTCTGTCTACTTACAACTTTCTGTACTGTTGATGACGGTCCCACAGGGATATCTAAAGAATTACTCTTGACTCATGTTTATTAATGGAGACTCTCACCTAGATATTGTAAAATTCTACCGAAGAGCTGCTGTTGTATTCATAAACACTATCCTGTACTTGTCCCAGGACTCTTATTAACAATAGGCTGTATTAAAGACATTTATAAACTCGCTGATTATTCACAGAGTTACATACTGACCTATCACACACTCTGCCTCCTCCAGCACTTGTGGACTCCAAAAGTTACACTGGCTCTCTGTTCCATCCCGGATACACTAAAACATGCTTCTTCTTCTTCTTCTTGTCTTCAGATCTCGTCTCTGCATGGTCTTGGCCCCACTTACTCATCTATTCTCCTTCTCACATACAGTACATACCTGCACACACTATTAGATTCTCTGACATTCACCTGCTTGCTGTCCCGTCCTTTCAACTCTGCTCCATCTCCATGCCTGCACCTCCATTCAACATTTTAAAACTCTTCCACCTTGCATTTGCACACTGAGTGACTCTTGCACTCAATCTTTTTGTGATCTTGATTTGCTAGATTTAAATGCATCTCTCTCTCTCTCTCTCTCTCTCTCTTTATATATATATATATATATATTTGTATTTTTTTTTTTATGAGCCTTTGTTACCTGTAATACTGACTATCTTATATTATAAATTCATATTATTACTTTGACTTTGACTTTGATTACATTTTTTTTTTTAAATGAATAAATTAACATTAACATTTTATTGCAGTTCTGTAGGTGTTTGCTGAAAACCCAGACATGCGAGATTCTGACATCCTTTATCTTTATCGTGCGATATTGGCTCAAGTAAGCAACGTTATTAAGTCCAGTACCTCTCTTTGACAGTTTGAAGTAACCTCAATATACAATGCTGTAAATACAATGGTGACAATGGTGACCGTAAAAGAATGCTTACATTTTATTCTCTAAACTTTTTACTGAATGATATATCAATGCATTTCCAGCAAAAATGGAAACCCTAAAGAGTCTTAATGAAATATATGCAGTGTCACATTGTCCCATGACCAGAACTTTTTATTTCCTGGTTGCACCATGAGAAGATGGCTGCATCAGAGTTCCCAAACAAAGGGTTAGTAAAGCGTGTTAACATAAAGATAGTTCAACGATTTTTGGTACGCATCATCATTAAGGTATCCAGTATTTATATATGCATTTGCAATTACTTAACATTTTTCAGTGTGGTGATAGAATGAATAAGCAGCAATAATAGCTACAGGCGGGATAACACCATGCGTCTAGGTGCACACATACTTATGCACATGTTAATGATATACAATTTGGATATTTTAATGTCTGGGATACAATGGGTTAATTATAATGGCCCCATAAAGGTCATCAAAATGCATTGGAGGAGAGAGCTGAATCAAGTGCAGTTTTATAAGCTGCTGATTAATGATAGTAGGAGATGTGTTCTTAAATTAAATGACATTTGTAAGCAATTATTGAGATAATTACAACCAGGTCTATTTATATATTAGCAATAATATATTGCACTTTTCATAGCCTGCAGCTTGATGTTAAACTAGCAACTGTCAGCTCATATTGTTCACTTACAGAACACTTAATTCATATTAAGCATGTTTTAATTGTTTTAACATGTTTTAAAGAATTGTATTCATTATTATTATTATTATAATTATTATTATTTAGATTTTATTTATTTGTTTATTTTTAAGCATCAGCTGAGAAAATTATATTTTCTTCTTGCCTGATGTATTTGAGAGCTTAATGGCAAGCACTTGTGTTTACAAGTACCGGCATAGATACCCATAAGTACCTGTGTAACCATCCATCCATTATCTATACTGCTTATCCATCAGGGTCACGGCGAAACTGGTGCCAAACCCAGCTGACTTCAGTTGAGAGGAGGGTTACACCCTGGGCAGGTCACCAATCTACCACAGGGCTAACAAGATCAAGTTCAAGTCCAAGTGAGCTTTATTGTCATTTCAACAATATATATGTGGTACAGTATGTGGTGAGATGAAACAATGTTCCCCAGGACCATGATGCTACATAAAAGACTAGGACAAATACAAAAAAGTGTACGTATGCTACATAAAGACAAAAGGACTACGTAAAGTGCACGTGTGCAAAAATTCATACCATCATTCACACCTATGGGCAAGTTATAGTAACTACACTAACCCAGTTGACATAATCCACATGTCTTGGGGATTTGGGAGGAAACTGGAGCACCCAGAGGAAACCCGTGTAGGGAAATTTGAACCCAAACCTTCTTGCTGTGAGGTGACACTGCTAACCATTGCAAGGCCGTGCTTCCCTACGTGTCTAACCCATCTCAGAATATGTCATTTTTATATTATTTAAATATTGACATAAATGTTGGAATTACAAGCCTAATCTGCTGACACTGAACCTGGTCAATCTAAGACATGTGCAGTTTTCTTTACTCTTCTACTGTACATCTGTGTACTGTATAGATTTATAATCCTATTATGTGGTGTCACCCAGTACGTAGGATCCCTTTTTAGTGTGGTCCCTCTCAAGGGTTCTTTCTCAGAGAGGTTGTCCCTGCCGCCGTCACACCTCTGGTTTTCTCATTAGGGATCTACAGTAAATCTAAAATATATGGACAAAAGTTTGTCGACCCCTGGCCATCATACTGATATATGGTTCTTCCTCACCCTGTTGGAAGATGGACGCACACAATTCTAGGATGTCTAGGATGATGCTGCATGCTGTACTGTAGTATTACAATTACCCTTCACTGGAACTAATAGGCCCAAATCATGTTTCAGCATGACAATACCCCTGTGCACTAAGCAAGGTTGGAGTGGAAGAGCTCGAGAGTCCTGCACAGAGCCCCGACTTCAACCACACTGAACGCCTTTGGGATTTGAACACTGACTGCACCCCGGGCCTCCTCACCCAACATCAGTGCCAGGCGTCAGTAACACTCATGTACAGTAGTTGAATGAGCACAAGAGCCCACAGCCATGCTCCAAAATCTAGTGGAATGGACAAAACAGTCCAAAACGTTTTAATTTAAAACTGTGATAAATTTTAAGATGGTCAGGTGTCTACTGTACAAACTTTTGTAGACATTGCCAAACTGCTTTATGGCAATGTCTATTTGTAACAATGTTATGCAAATAAATTTGAAACGAATTGACAAAAAAAAAAATGATTATGGATGGATTTGAGTTAAGTTGCATTTATTTTAAAGTTTCTGGAAAGTAGGATTAAAAAAAAAGAAAAGAAAAGAAAATACTTCCAATGAAGTAAACACTAGAGCTGGTGACATTGTGAACTTCCGGTGATTTCAGAGCATCAGGAATGTGACAGTGGTGGCACTGTCGAGTGACTGTTGATAACACAGTGGCGTGCTCTGAACAAACAACAGCAAATGGCAACTCAGAATACTAATGTGGAAAAGAGTCCATATCAAACAACACTGCTCTGATCTCTCTCTCTCTCTCTCTCTCTCTCTCTCTCTCTCTCTCTCTCTCTCTCTTTCATTTTTCTCTTGCACACACAAACACATGCACTCTCCTATCCTCCTCCTGTTCCTATTTCGTTCTGTCTAAGGACTCAGGGGTGGTGGTGGTCAGCCAAACAAAACACTCACACACACACATACACTTTCAGAGATACACTACAAAGGGAACATTTGACATTCAGCTTGCATCTTTAGTGGAGTCTTGCCCCGCTCAGCCGATTTAAATCTATTGAAGCAATACGTGCTAATGGAAAAGAGAGGATGCAGGAGGAAGATGTGGTGTGGGTGGAACGAAACTCAACTCTTGAAAGTGAGTAAACCTGTTTCACATCAGCAATGCCTCCTGCTGCGGTTGTTTTTTTTTTTTTTTCTTCTTTTCTTTCTTTCTTTCTTTTTTTCCCTGATGCCAAGCATGGAGTTTCTCCTGATGGGTTTAGATAGCCCAGGAAACTGATGGGGCATCGCACTAGGAATGGGAGAAGGTTGGAATGAAGCGTGACTATCTTTCTCCATTTCTGTCACTCTTCTCCATCCCTCAGGTACAAAGGCATGCTATACCAGGGAGCAGGAAAGTCATTTCCCTCCGCTCCACTGTCGCTGCACAGCTTTGCCATGCACACCCCGATCCTGTATCTATCACTGACGAGCCTTCTGCAGACACTTGGATGGCAGTCTGTCACCCTTTCACCCCCAGCTGTGTTTCCAAACCTGGCTGGAGCAGATTGGTCATGCCTAGATAAATGAATGACATCAAAGGCAAGGGCCAGAACCAAAATCACCCCATCGCTCTTTCTCAAATCTCCTTATGCTTGGTGACAGGATGTTGCAGCAAACAGGCTCCCAAGCAGAAAAACTCTTGCTGTATAATGTGTATGTTTGTGAAAATAAATGATCTTGAGAAATGATAGGAGTCATCTGCATGAAATGACTCATATGCTTTCAGTGATTTCAGATCTAAATCAAAGCCAATCAAAGCTGAAGTCAGCCAGGAGGTCAGGTTGTCATCAATTCAATTCAATACAATTTTATTTGTGGGGCAGCATGGTGGTGCAGTGCTTAACACTGTCATTGAAGGTTTTAGGTTCGAACCTGGTGACCAACTGGGGTCTTCGTTTGTACATACTCCCTGTGCTGGCATGGGCTTCCTCCAGGTATTCTGGTTTCCTCCCACACTCCAAAATCATATGCGTAAATGTTAGTGTGAATTGTTTTTCATCTCTGTGATAGGTTTTGCGACCTGCCCTGGATGTACTCTTCCTCTTATCCGATGTCAGCTAGGATTGGTCAAAGCTTCTCTTTGAGCCTCATGGGTAAGCGCTATCTGTCACATGTAAAGCATCTTTACACGCATCCAGATAATCCAAATTTAGAGCCCTTATGAGAAAGCCAGAAAAGGCAGTGGTGGACCTAATTCAATTCAATTCAATTCAATTCAATTCAATTCAGTTTTATTTAATTCAATTCAATTCATTTTATTTGTATAGCACTTTTAACAATAGGCACAAAGCAGCGCTACATAATATCTAAATTCCACTTTTTATTGAACAAAAAATATATGTTTTATATAAAATCTATAAATTCCGCTTATAAACACTAAGCAAGCCGATGGTGACGGTGGCAAGGAAACTCCCTGAGTTCCAGACTTGGCTTTGTATTTCTACTTTAGAAAGTGGTTATTATTTTATTTCTTTTGATCTCTATCTCACAGCTTCAAATGCCCTCAGTGCAATCCTGAGCTTGGTGTACTGTAACTGTGTTTCTGTCCATCTGGGTTTCCATCAAGTTCTCTGGTTTCTTCACAACTCTTAAAAACATGCTGGTCGGTGGTTTGTTTATGCTTACCTAATGATGACCCATGAACGTTTCAGGATAAATACACTTGTAATTAAAAACATTCCTTTCTTTAAATTGACTCATTTCAATTAGAGGGTTTTTTTTTGTTTAATTTTTTAGCTAGCTGCTCTGTAAATCCAAAACTGGTTATAAGGGTAAAATACGAACTACTTATACGAACCCAAAGACGAGGTGAGGGTGGATGGAGACGAGACGAAGAGAGGAAGTACGGCCAAAACAAAGACTGATGATGTGTTAGAATAGTGTTCTTTGTTTAGGAATGTTCCTAACAAAGTGAAATGGCCTGGAAGTATCAAAGAGGCAGTCATGATAGATTCGTTCGAATTCTCTAAATCAGAGGTCCCCAACCCCTGGTCCGTGGTTAAAATTCTGGTTATTTTTCTTTCATTAGTCTTCCAGATCCTATTTTGAAAAACGACTGTTCCGCCCTCGCCTCACTACCGCACTTGACTCTGGCACGGCATTTCACGCATCAGCCACACAAGCTAACCCATGAAAAAAAAAATATGAGGCAAAAACAGAATTCAATGGAGAGCTTTTTCGGGAAGGAACGAGCAAATGATGGGGCAGCAGAAGGGCCTGAATGGGACTGCCATCAAAAAATAAAGCTGCATTTAAATGAAAATACCAAGATTCTTACCTAAGTTATGGGTTCATTGCAACAGGTGAAACACAAGCTCCACACCCGCTATACGAACCCCCGCACCTCTACCCGGTCCATGGAAAAAAAAAATTATGCGTGAAACTGCTCCATGGTACAAGAACAGTTGGGGACCGCTGCTCTAAATGGTACACTGGAACATCCTTTTTGAAAGAAAAGAAGATAATGCAGTTGCATAATTCCTTACATCAGCAACATTTAAATTGATGCACCATGAGCAACAAGTCTTGTGTCTGTTTACCTATATTCCTTTTTTATTTCAAGTCCAACCCTTGGTAGTGAAGTATTTTTCACCGTGTTGTCCACGTTTGCATGAAAGAACCCATATGAAAGAACACGATAAGAATGCACTTCTTGTAGTCCATCTTCGGAACCTTGTAATTTCACATAGCAGACCCGTATCAATAACATCCTTACATAGTTGTATAGTCTGGTGGAGGTGCATCCGGATTCTCTTAGCACTGCAGTTGTCTATTTCCTACATCCTTATCAGTCCTGCTTTACATTTTTTTCTTCGACCCCATAAAACTTTCCATTAAGGTCACGGAAAAGTGACTAGGAGAGGATGTAGGACGGACTATTCGGATGCAGACAGGGAACCATGCAAAGGCAAGATCAAGGACACTTGCTTTCTAACTCACTGCCTGCATGGTAAGTTTATGTTTATTAGTAGAAAGCTAAGTCAGATGCTTTCTCTTCCACACTATGGCACGATATACTGTATCAGAAGCAGAAACATATCATATTGGGAATTTAGGCAATTATTCATCACCTGTGTCCACATTTGGCCAATAGAAGTGGCAATGCTTGAACTGGCATTGATTTCTTCTGATTTATCATCGGGAGTTCATGTTCGCTGAGCTTTTTCCATTGTCGATGAAAGTAGGGCCTCGGCTGCCTAATGAAATACCGAAGTGAGACAAATCAACAGCCTCGGCTTTCCCCTGGACACTTATTAAGGCGTTAGCTGGTTCAATAACATCAACAGCACTCTGAGCTTGTTAGAAAAAAAAAATGCCCTCCTAAACTCTTTCTGTTTCAGAGTCCCCCCCCACCACCAACCCCCCCCACACACACTTCTTTATTCCCAGCTTCTTTCCTATTAATTCTTGCTGACAAAGTTTGCTACAGCTCCTTGACCACAGCTACACAATCTGGCCAGCAATTGCAATTTTAATTTCACCTCTTAACCATGGGTCACTTCAATTGAATCTGTAATTGCATCAAAGGTATTTACATTAGGACGTGACACGCGCACTTACCGCAAGAGTGCTGACGCTGAAACAAAGGCACTGAGAGACTTGGAAATGTGTCCCTGGACTGTACACAGCACAACATTTACCACTCGCACATCCAGAGAGGCAAGAAAGCAGGGAGAGATAAGACTTTTTATCATTAAACAGAAATCTTAAGAGGCGGTTTTGCTGCATAGCACGAAGTGCTGAGGGTTGCGGATTGCGTCTGCCTGACAATGACATCGCGGCGAACACAATGAATGACTCCCTAACAGATCTCCAAGGTGTCTTCAGAGGCACAGAAAGAGGAGACAGTCATCACGCCGCCAAAGCGAATCAGCACCAGGGCTCTGTGTATCAGGAAAATCATCAGAAATTGTGTAGGGGACAAAACAGGTAAAATGAAGAGGAGGCAAATCATTCGGCAAAGGAGAGAAACACGTATAGGAAAACGATCAAAAATGATGTGGTGTGACGTGGGCTTTGCTCTTACCACTCCAAAGTTGATTCTTTTCCTCTTATACAACAGCAATGTGCCTACAAATACAAAGTTTTATTAGTTGAACATACTTATTATTATTATTATTATAGTCGTGATTAATGTCTCGGATCGTCAGCGAAACCAGTTAGTTTTGTGTTTTCGCAGCTAGAAACAAACATTCGTGTACTTTCTCTCTCTCTCTCTCTCTCTCTCTCTCTCTCTCTCTCTCTCTTTCTCTCTGGACGTTAATAAGACGAAAATGCACAATACAGAGAAACCACAAAGCCTCCAGTAAACTCCTCAGGCATGAAATCTTTAAGACGATGGAAAATGTACAGCTTTACCTCGGACTTTTACATATCGCTGACAATCTAGGTTCCTTCCGTTAGACATCTCCCCCCAGAAAGCATCAAATCGGCAATTGTACACATCTTAATTCAGCTTCTGTCAAGCATCCAGCATACTGCACGTGCATCCTGTGTATGTAAGTTGCTACCAAACGTACCGATAAACAATAAACCGCAGAGTTTTAGAGAGAGCTGCATTGTAGAAAAGGAACCGATGAGGTTAGAGAATTCAACAGTGCCGTGGTATAATTACTAGAGTTAGTTAAGAGTAGTGTGTGTGTGTCTGTGTGTGTGCTATAGTCTTGAGCTTCTTGTTTATAACTTAGAACGTTATGTAAAGTATATGTAAAAGATCCCTTGTCTTCGTCTTGATAATATCACCAGGTCACAGAGTGAAATAAAATAAATAACAGCAGCCCAAGGGGGCAGAACTTCAGCTGTGAGAAATGAGAGGGAAAAATTGCATAAAGCCAATTCATTGTACTGTACATATGGCCTGAAGTGGCTTTTTAATGTTGTCCTGTTATGAAACAGCTTAATGGCCAGAGTAGGAATTAGAGAGAAAGCTATTGACTAAACACACTCAGTTAGCCAGGGGGGTGACGGCTCATTTTTAGCTCGCTTGGAAACTGGGTGTGCATGACTGTGCCGGAATATGTACACCACCCATCTCTGCTACCTCCAACCACCAAACACACACACACACACACACACACACACACACGTGCTCTCCCAGAACTGTTTGCACTGAGAATGCTAGAACTTTTCGAGCTGTTAGTCGTCTAGAGAGCAAGAGAGACAGAGGGCAAGAAAGCAGCCGAGAGCTCGGGGTGAATTTCAATATAAAGTGTTTTTTTGTTTTTTTTTTTCACTCCTCACTCCACTCTGTGCTCCCCTTAGGGCAATCCTTTACCAAACCACACCTTTACTTGGAGCACATCAAATTCACTTTTTTGTGAACTTGACAGCGAAAACGAGTTTTGTCCACTGTAATAAAACTAACTCCGTTCGGACGTTCAGACTCTAACTCTCTTTCTACACATCCAGTTCTCTTCATCATCATTTTGCAGTTTCATGATAGAGACCATTTGCTTTTATAATATATTCCGGTCACTTATATATTATATACAATAAATAAACTATTACATATTAAAAAAAAAAGAAAAATGCACATGAATTTGCATATATTTTGCAAATCATATTCAGAATCTCACAGCTCACATCCATCTGTTCTACTTTCCGGAAGGGATCCAGTTTTTTTATTTATTTTTTTTTGTGGGAAGTTATGAACAGATTGCGACTACTGAGGTTTTGTTTAGCTAAACATACATGCATAGAAATGCCTACGTTCGAAAACCAGCTGCACTTTTTTTTTTTTTTTTTCCCAGACTTCCTTATCAGACATCGTATAGCCTTCTGCTAGAGGCCATATGCATGAGCAAGTTTTGTAGAAAAGCAGAAAAATTGCTGAATTTTATGCCTCTCCATAAAGGTAGGACTATAAAGAAAAGAGAGGTATAAAGGTGAGGAGTGAAGCTGTCCACCTACAGCTATCAGAAAATAGGAGCATGACTTTAAGCCTTTTCGAGGTGTGCGAGGGTTTAATTTCTGGAAAGGTGTCTCCCGCAGGAGCTCGATGTGTAGCCAAGGGTGGACAATGTGCATGAGAAATGATACTTAAATTAAAAGTAGAGAAAAATATCCTACACAGTTAGCTGAATGGAGCCAAAACTGTATGCAAGTGAAATGAAAAAAAAAAAAAAAAAAAGTTAGATATACTCAAGTAATAAGCAGTTCAAAAAAAAAAAAAAGGGAAATGTTTTTATCTGCTGAAATTAAATTACTGCCATTTTTTCCATGTGAAAATATAACTTTTATTAATTGTTAACTACAAAACTTACTGTCCAAAAGCATCATTTCTATTTGCAGTACTTAATTTTTCATCTTAAGAACATAATTAATAGTTTAATTAATGAATAGCTTTAACTTCATAAGGTGCTACACAGAGCCCGTTGTATTGTCCATAATCATGCAGTGATTCTCGGAATAAAAGATGAAGAGACCTTTCAATTTGTATTTTGAATGTTAAAGGTAAAAAAACGTTTAAGACTACAAATATTACTACTAAAATCATCACTCACGTACAGTTTTTTTTTTTTTTTTCGTCTTTCGGCTAATCCCTGTTAGGGGTCGCCACAGCGGATCTTTTTTTTGTCCGCATGTTCGCTTTGGCAGAGCATTTTATGCCGAATGCCCTTCCTGACGCAACCCTCCCCATTTATCCGGGCTTTTGACTGGCACCCCCTTGTGGTTGGGTATCACTCGCATATAGTATAAATATGTCAAACTACAAATCAGTTCAATCCTCAGCTCATGGTACTGTTGGAGGCGTTTCCTCATGTCTTCTTCAGGTTACTTCCATTTCCTCTAGTTTCCTCTTATCTTCCAAAAGCATGCCAGAAGATGACTTGTATATGTTAAATTCATGCCCTGAACTCACCCTGAACTGCATTCAGCTGCTATTTCTAGCTCCATTTCTGACTCCTCCTCCTCCTCCTCTCCATTTCGGCTATTCCCAACTAGGGGTCGCCACAGCGGATCTTTTTTCGTCCGATTTGGCGGAGATTTTACCCTTCCTGACGCAACCCTCCCCATTTATCCGGGCTTGGGACCAGTACCCAGGCATACACCAGAGTGTGCACCTCCTTGTGGCTGGGTTCAACTCCATTTCTGACTAAGGTGCGATATTTATATAATAGAATGGTAATTGTGTTGTGTTCTCTGTGATGTGCATGTTGAACATACACCATGAAACATTTCCTACTGTAATACATGTACATGGTGCTGCAAGTAAATAACAAGACTCATCCCAAGGCAAACAGCAGTCAGTACACTGGAATTCACGTGGGTCATAGAATGAAGAAAGCACAACAAAGCAAGTCCAAGTTCAAAGCTATGTTAATTGTTTTCTTTGGCATTAAGGGTGTAATTGTGGAGAGCTTGGTTCCTGAGTGAGCAGTGAACAGTGAACCAACACTATTACAAAGAGGTTCTCAAAACTTTGCGAGAAAGGGTCAGAAGAAAGAAGCCACAGCTGTGGGGAAACTGCTTCCTCCTTCATCACGGCAGCACACACGGCACTCTCAGGGAAGCCATTATTGGCCCAGAAACACATCACGGTACTTGACCGCCCACCCTATTTGCCTGATCTAGCACCATGCCACTTTTTGATTTTCCATAAAATCAAGTTCTTTACTAAAGGGAACCTGTTTCAAGTCTGTTCCAGAAGTAAAGAAGAAAAACAATAGAGCTTCTGAAACAACTAACGGAAGAAGACCGGCTGCACTGCTTGGATCAGTGGAAGACCAGAACGCAGCCGAGTGCAGTTGCAGAAGGGGCCACATTTTGAACCATTTGGAGCATTTCAGCCAGCATCAGATTGGTTTAGTACCTAAAAAAGGGGGGTTTTTTTCCCACTGTGAACTATGGGGAAAAAAAATTTTGGAGAGGAAGAAGGATGCAGAAATTGAGAACACAATAAAAAAAAAAAAAAAGAATAAATGCACAAATATCTGCAAAAACAGAACAAAAGCTTCCCGGTAGTCAAGGCAATCTGCCGTCTTGCTACTACTGTTGAATTCTGTTATTGATTAGACATCCATAATTACAGTGGTTCTGGTTCTGTAAAATGGGCTAGATAGATAGCTGGCACCACGGTTCAAAGAATCCTCAACGTAACCTGATCAAGAATCCATTCCTTGTTGGTGAATAAGGGGTAAGAATGGGTGTGTGTTTGCTTAAAATCAGTCTATTGGTTTTGAGATGTTGACGAAAAGAGAATCTTTACTGTACCATGCCCTCTACCACCTAAAACACTTGCTATCCCACTAGGAATTCTGGTTTCTGGTATTTTATTGTGAACTATTGCATATAATCATTGATCAGTTTTTTTTACAGGACAATTCTTTAAAAGTTTAGTTTTCATTTTTATACTAAAGAGACAAAGGATGACCTCTGGTCCTCTGGTTCCACCCTCCAGCAATATTTTTTTTTCAAGTTTTGTACTTTAATTTCTGAGAGTCTTTCTTTAAGTTTTCTTAACCACCCCACTGCAATATAT
>JAOVYU010000038.1:4485170-4496862 GCA_025674565.1 Synodontis membranacea | reverse complement strand
TATATATATATATAAAGCACCCAGAACCCTAGAGTTGTCAGTCCTTAGTTAGTAGACCGTTGTAGCTATTTAAAAATGATAGCAATTGTTGGTACAGTATAACAAAAGCACTGATGCTGTGCGAGAGAGTTTTTTTTTCTTCTTTTTTTTTTAATGCATTTAGATATGTTCCTTCATCTTCACTATGCAATTTATCCTGTTCACAGTTCAGTGGATCCGAAGCCAATCCCGAGAACAGTTGGCACAAGGGGAGAGAATTTGCCCCGTGATGGGAGGCCAGTTCACTGCAAGGCACCATGCATACAAACATTCACACGCTCGTTAACACCTAGAGGCAATTCAGCGTAGCCGGTCATCTTACATGTATGCATTTGGACAGTGGGAAGAAACTAGCGAACCAAGAGAAAACATGAAAAAAGCAGGGGAACGTCCAGAACCCAACACATATACTGTAATAGCCTCCGGATTGCACCCAGGGTCCTGGAGCCGTGAGACGGCAATGCTACCCATTGTGCCACCACGCCATTAAAGGGCAATATTAATCTGGTCAGTAAACCCTGTGTAATGCCAAAGTCAGTCTTTATACCCATTTAGCATCTCCGTCAATTTACCATAGGATCAACATTTCTAGGACAGCAACTGTAATATCTAAAATTAGACAGGGGTGAAAAAAAAAAAAAAAGTCACTATTGTTTCTCATTTCCAACATGAAGTGTAAAGGAAGATATTGATGAGTCAACAATGCCTTGTTACGGGCCTGATGAGAACCCCGTCTCAGACCACATGCCTAAATGCAAAGAGAAACGGACAGGGCGGAAAAAAAAAAAAAAAAGTGCTCAGAGTTGCAAGCCAAGCACAAGGGGTCAGTGCACACTTAATCAGAGCTCTGAGTTATAAACGGTAAGATGGAACAATATCAAACCTTAAGACAGGATTTGACAGACCTGCAGTGTGCTGTAGTGTAGCTGTCAGCACTTTTCCTCTCTCCGTTTTCTCCTTTCTTTCCAGTCCAGTCCAATCTTTTTTTTTTTTGTTTCATCCCTATATCCACTTGCCCCTGTTCATCCCCTCAGGCTCTTTCTTTTGTTTTTTGTTTTGAAGGCAGATTATTATAATTCCCCCCCCCGCGTTCCCCAAAGGGAGCGCTCGGGGTGATTGGCTTACCACCAAGAAGGTGCGACGTACAGGTTATCTCTTTAGTCCACACAGTCCTGGAGTCCCAGGTTCTTGATTTCCCTACATTGTATCATCTATAATTTGAAAACCTGTTTATTGATTTGAATCATTAAGTATGTTGGAAGCTGGGAAACACTCCGATGCCCTAGTGTTCTCCACGCTCATGTGCGTAAATCGGTTATAAAGAATGGATGGTAGAACCTTATAATACAAAGGTTAGAAAATGTGTGCGGATGAATAAACCCAACAAGGCTCAAATATGAGGCAAGACACTTGGTTCCTTTCGCTAAGCTGGTATCGGTGCCCAATATGGAATGGTTCTTCATGGAAAAACGAAGTGATTCTGGCAGTGCCAAACACTATTCATTGCATTTCCAGCAACAAAATGTCGTTGAGATGACTTACAGATAAAATGACACATAGATTGGCTCTTGAATTAGAGGAAATGCAGGACAGGTCTTAGATTGGTCTTAAACTGGACATGTTGGTGAATTAGTAACAGATGGCTCAAGGCAGGTCACTATAATTATTAGGTATGTAACGTCAATCATGTATATATTTAATTTTTTTCATTTGTCACCTAATTACTGCAGAGATTACATTCCCGAACTGAGCGAACATTACATACAAGTAGGACATGTACATGAATGTCCATGAAACACAGATGACCTATTTGGTGTGTGATGTGTATTCTGATTGAACCAGCGACGTGACCAGTCCAGGTTCTTCTAGATGCACCTGTGTGTGAGTGCGTGTCCATTAATGGTGATAAAAGAAATTACGCCTGATCGATCTTTCAATGGTGCTCCTATAGAAGGAGGTGAGGAAATCTGGGACACTCTCCACAGGGGTTCTGTTGATTCTCCTAAAC
Source organism: Synodontis membranacea (assembly GCA_025674565.1). Classification (NCBI taxonomy): domain Eukaryota; kingdom Metazoa; phylum Chordata; class Actinopteri; order Siluriformes; family Mochokidae; genus Synodontis; species Synodontis membranacea. The sequence goes on along the minus strand of JAOVYU010000038.1, from coordinate 4,494,815 downwards.
TCCTCCTGCGTTCCTTCTCAAAGTCTACAACATGTTGGGAACCGTGTTCGAAGACATCAGTTTAAAATGAGAAAACGTAGCTAGCTAGCTGGTCTTTCTAGTAAAGTCTGTCACACTGGCAACACTCCCAGGCAGGTATCGTCAGTCGTACAATTAGGCATGAATGGTTGGAGAATCGTATAGCAAAACAGATCAACAAGATGATGTACAGTATTAAGCATGGATCTGAAATACTGGGCAAAGATTGCGTACAGAATGTGTTTTCTTTGGCCCAATTAACCAACACAAGCAAGCAAAACACTCTCCGTAGGAATGTGTATTGGTGTACGTTTTTGCTAAGTGATGATTGGATCTTTTTATTAATAGGCGGAACTTGTACAATATTTACATTTATGTCATTTGGCAGACGCCCTTATCCAGAGCGACTTACATATATCACATTTATACAACTGGGCAGTTGAGGGTTAAGGGCCCAGCAGTGGCAGCACGATGGTACTGGGATTCGAACTGACGAATCCCGGTCAATAGTCCAATGTCTTAACTAATGAGATACCACCAACCAATACAACTACCATGATGAATGCACTGCAAAAACTGAGCAAGTGGACAATATTTTTTCAGGAATATTGTCAAATTTTATCGTGCATTCCCAACTAAAAGATAAGATTATTAACCCTAAATGTTACATTTTCTTATTTGACCTATCAGATCATTTTGCTCCGTTTAAGCATTCATTTCTAGAAAGGAGCAAAAATCTCTGTAAAGCTTTGAATGAGCAAAAACGTCTCATAAGTTTGACCATATTCAAGATTATTTATTTATTTATTTATTTTTTAACTTGCTAAGATTTTTACAGTGTCATGCACTCAGCAGTGCACCGTCTCTTTTCATACCGTCTTTGCATCGGTCTCATTTGCATCTACTGATCAACATTAAATCAAATCATGAAAATGACTAATGCTTTTTTTTTTTTTTTCCCTGGATAAGTTTTTCCGCCTTTCTCAGTGCCTGTGCGTTCTGTAACTTGTTTTTCCTCAAAGACGACTTGTTTGTTTAAAAGTGAGATTTCACCCTCAGGAAGACACGACGCATTTGGTAACTAGACTTCCATTCGTAAATATAAATAATATTGATTTTTCAAAGCAGTCTCGTTATCACTGTGTCTGCGCCTCTGGAAGACGACGCGGAGAGATGTGTCAATAGTGCCTGGAAGTGTGGATAGTGTGGACACAGGTTTTTATTAAAAACAGAGCTTTTGAGGAAATCACCACTACACACACACACACACACACATATATATATATATATATATATATTTTTTTTAATTTTTCGAGCACTAGAGACTGAAACTGCCACTGTGTTAGTGTGAAATATCACCTTTGCAGCATGCCGAGGAGGCCAGCATCCTCCATGGCAGTTCAAACTGTGCAAACTTCAGCTGAATAGGAGCCACTGATGGGCCCCAGAGAGAGAGAGAGAGAGAGAGAGAGAGAGAGAGAGAGAGAGCATCCCTTCATGTGATGAGTGCAAGGCGAGAAAAGAGCTCAGAAAAGTACAGTAATAGAGCAAACAGTGCACAGGGTGCTTTAATTACTCTCAGCACTTTTGGTTTCTGTTCTTTTCAGGTAGCAAGGGAGAGAGGAAGAGAGAGAACGACAGAGACAAATAGTGTACTTGCTTTCATCAGCTAGAATACAGGCAGCAATAATATTTATGGAGGAAACACCAGTACAGCAAATGGACCTATTTCTCTCAGAAATGCATTCGCAGAGCTTAATAATTAGATTTGTATTCTATGAACCGAATTAGATTTTGTTTTCTGAGGTAAATTGTGGACGCGTGTGTGTGTGTGCGTGTGTGTGTGTGTGTGTGTGTTTTCTGCTGTTTTCCAGTTATTTGATGTGCTTATAAACTTCTCCTCCACAGTCAACCAGGGTTTTGTAAATGATGTAGCTGGGAGAAACACGCTGTAGAGGTGGGCGTTGGGACTGGGGGGGAAAGCACCAAAAAAAAAAAAAAAAAAAAAAAAAAAAAAAGTTGCTTTGATTTTGTTTGGAGAAAGCAGTCAAGAGGCTATAGGACAATGAGAGATAACAGAAAAGAGATTAAAAAAAAAAAAAAAAGTGATAGCCTGCGTGGGTAATGTGTCAAATTCTCTATTGCACTTCCTCCTTCTATTTATTTGTTTATTTATTTATTTAGGTTTTATTAGCTAATTCCCTTGGTTTTTTTTTTTTTTTTTTTTTTTTTTGTTCTCTTTACTCTTTCACTGCATATTGGGTTAGCACTGTTATAATACAGACCACACTTAGTAGTCTGTCCTTTTGAAACACATCGTGATCCGCAGTTAGATAAATTCGGGGCAGATGGTGGTCTAATGGTTAGGGAAGCGCCCCCTATAATCGGACGATTGCACGTTCGAATCCCACGAGATACCACTGAGGTACCCTGAGCAAGGTGCTGCCCCCAAGCGCTTCTCCCCGGGCGCTGAAAATGACTGCCCCCTGCTGTGCGTCATGACAAAAACCCGTTGTCGTCGTGTGCTGTGCTGTGCTGTGTCAATAACGACAGTGAATCACTCTCAAGTCAGTCGAACGTTGCAGAGTACTTAGAAACCCGAAAACACAACATTTCTCCAAAATTCAATCCACCGCTGCTCGGTGTTCGTCCTGTCGGGAAAAGTTAACGTTAAAGATATCACTATGCATTACAGTAGTGAACATTACTGTAGTAGGGCGCAGTATTCACAGTGCATTATGGGTGATATTATAGTGCACTGTCAGAACAGTATACTGCAACATAATGTGGGAGTACTCCGAATACAAACCTGCACCTCAGAGATAAAGAGCGCTAGATAAAGAACAAGGAGTGAATTCGTGTGACTAAGAATGTCTGTTGTTGTCGTTGTTGTCGTTGTTGTTGTTGTTGTTGTTGTTGTCCATGGCACGAAAAGCGTTCCAGCTCCAGCCGACACTGACGAGTTCTCCTCCTTCTGGCATGATTCTGAGTTGCATGATTCACTCAACACGGTGCTCTTCATCTCACTGCGCACACACGATACTGCAGTGCTAGTTTAGGGTTCATATAACCCAACTCCAGATGCACCTCTCGCTGTGGAGTGAGGGAATCATTGGAACCTCAATGTACACGTTCAGGTTTTCCTAATGAATGGGGGTAAATTTATACTGGATAACTCAAAGTGAAATTATTTCTGCCAGGAGCAAAAGTTTTTATTTTTTTTATTTTAAATTTTTTTTCATTTTTTTTTTTATTTTTTTTTTCATGTCTCCACGTCTTTTTCCATTCAAATGAATTGGCTTTTTCCGTCAGGCAAATTTTATTTGTGTTCAGCATGACTGCTCCTGGCTCGCAGCCTAAGTGAGTTGCCTCAAAGTTGCAGCTGAAATCAATTGCACTGTTCCTTGTGTTCATTAAAAAGAAACTCCCTTAACTCTGTTTTAATTACTATCTGCTTAGATTTTCCAGAGCTGGGCGAAATGAATTCATCTGTATATCCCTCTGCATGCTGGTACAAACAGCAATAAATACAGGATAGAAGGGAATAAAAAAAAAAAAAGGATTTTTTCCAGCGTAAAATTCCGACTTTTCTACCTGCCTTGGTACTTTTCTGTGGGTCCTGAGCTTGATATCTAATTCCTGCAGGGACAGAGGATATCCGAAAACCTATAACTGTATGTAACTTTTATTTCTTTCAGTCCGCTCCAAATATTAGCTCCTCTTATTCCCGGCATGCCGTCTTCAGAGGATCCTTGTCTCACAGGTAGGTCAGTGACCTTTTCCGAAGCCTCTGCTCGGTGTCCTTTCCCTGGTGTCATATCCTGACCTTTCAGGCCCTTTTTAGCTTCAGTGGGTAATCAATTAACGCCCAGCAAGATCATCAGAGCCAAAAGGTGAGAGGGAGCGAGACAGAGGTCCGGCAGATGGCCACGTTTTAATGATTAGTCTGCTCCCGGATTTCCGCGCTAAAATCTGTGAAGATAAAGCTCAAGGTAGAGGAAAGAGGGTTTGCCCTTGAAAACTTGTGTGGACGGTGCAGAAGAGGGTTGGAGTGGGAGTGGGAGGGTAAAGTAAAATAAAGAAGGAAACACTTGGGTTGTATTAAAACAACAACAACAACAACGGGATGGTGTGATGTGAAATGGAGCCATTGTTACTACAGTACCACAAAGTTGATTTATATTTTTTTCTCGAACAATGCATCCCAATGTGTTTAATTCTTCTTATTCCGATGCGATCTGTCTTTTTTCTTTTATATATAAATATTGAACTAATTAATCTTATTACAAGCACCGTCACATTCTCAGATCTGAATTTGAAGTAAGTCACGAGGTGTTGATTAATTTTCTATAACAGCGGCTTTGGCAGTAATTCAGCTGCTCAGTAACCTTGACATCCCATATTGTTAACCGGAACTATAATAAGTGAATAAAAAGGGCGATGTGTTCATTAATGAGTAGGCGTGTTGGTATTGGGAAACTGTTGCAGTATAAGAGCAATAAAAGACTTCAGGATGTTCTGCTCTTGGGAAAGAATCATTTTCAGGATGGTAACAGTAACTCCGCTTTGTGTTGAGCTGCGCCTCATACCACCCCGGCATTGATTGTTTTCCGATACCAGTACTCCCTTTCCATTTCTTCTGTCTGGATTGTTTTTCCTTTACTTAATTCATCTTAACTCAATGCACAATCGAGAACTGATTACTCAGCCTTATGGCTAAGAGAGAGAGAGAGAGAGAGAGAGGGAGAGAGAGAGGGAGACATGGAGATGGAGAGACAGAGAGAGAGGGACACACAGAGAGGGAGAGAGGCAGACACAGAGAAGACAGAGAGAGAGGGGGGGAGACAAAGACAGAGGGAGACACAGAGATGGAGAGAGACAGAGATAGAAGGAGACATAGAAAGGGACAGAGACAGAGGAGACTGAGAGAGAGAGAGAAAGACACAGAGAGGGAGAGAGACAGAGACAGACATAGAAGGAGACAGAGAGAGACACATAGAGAGGGAGAGAGACAGAGGAGACAGAGATAGAGGGAGACAGAGAGAGAGAGAGACAGAGATAGAAGAAGACACAGTCGGGGAGAGAGACAGAGAGAGAAAGACAGAGACAGAGAGGGAGAGAGACAAAGAGACAGACAGAGAGGCATACAGAGAGAGGTGTGTGAAAGACAGACAGAGAGGGAGACAGCAATAGAAGAAGACACAGTGAGGGAGAGAGACAGAGAAGACAGAACGAGAGAGGGGGGAGAGACAGAGAAAGAGGGAGACATGTAGAGGGAGAGAGACAAAGAGACAGACAACGACAGACAGAGAGAGGTGTGTGAAAGAGAGACAGAGACAGAGATAGAGAGAGAGAGAGAGAGAGAGAGAGAGAGAGAGAGACAGAGAGAGAGTCACTCTTCCTCGACAGTGCCTCCCTCTTGACTTGTCCCTGTTGAAGCACAGAAGTGGCAGACGTTCAGGGACAGGGAGAAAGAGCAGAAAGAAGGGATGGCGTTCCTCCCCACTTGTTTTCGTCCTCAGTAAGATTAGGACGTGACCTTGGTTAGACGAAAGTTGCTCCCTTGAGACTCCAAAGCTTTTTAAGTGAGGCACTGATTCAGAGTCTTCATCCCATCAAACACACTGAGTGATGGGTTTCACTCTAATTGCTGCAAATCGCACTGCCATGAAGGAGATATAGAGGATGAGAGGATGGTAATGTGTGTGTGTGTGTGTGTGTGTGTGTGTGTGTGTGTGTGTGTGTGTGTGTGTGTGTGCGTGTGTGTGTGTGCTTTCACCAGATGACTCATGTTTAATGAAATCATGTTTCATGCATGATTAAAGAAAAACCTGTTTGTGTCTCTTTTTATTATTATTATATATTTTTATATATATATATATACTTACTGTTTAGTATGAATCACACACCTGAGTATCCAGGCTCGCATGGCCGCTGTAGTGAGTTTTGGGTGGTTCAGACAAAGGTATACAGTATACCTCAAGTAGAAGGAACATGAGATATTTCATACCGGTTTTTCCACTTGGCTACGTTCCCCTGATCTGCTGCCGGTGGCAGATGGAGGCGCTATCTCTCACCTGCTACCGCTACAGTGATTTATGATGTATCTAAGGTCAGCCTTTTCACATGCACTGCATTGCTAAACGTAATTTACCTCCAGAGCGCTAAAGAAAACCGCATAGCTCTGTGCATCCGCCCCCCCCCCCATTTCCTAAAATAAAATATGTTTATTTTGAAATATTTACTGTACTTACAAGATAATAAGCCTTCGGGTCTGGAAATGTACTGTATATGAACTGAAGTCTTTAAATGATGCTGCATTTTTTTTTTATATCTTGACGGAGTTATAAAAGATGCGTGGCAATGCAATCTTTTGGACTGACATTTATGTGTTCCTTTTAGTGGAATAAGTAGTACTATATAAACAAATAGTAGAACAGTTAGTAAATTGCTAAGAAATTATTCTGTACTGTATGGCAAGCCAAATCCAATTATTGTCAAAAAATTTTTTTTAAGTAACACGAACACAAATACACATAGAAAAAAAAAGGCATGAATTGTTCTTTTTGCTACTTTTGAGTGGCAGACAATCTCTCGTCAGTGCAACAAAGGTCAGTGGATTTCTCCCTCTCTCTCTCCCTCTCTTTTGCTCTCTCTCTCTCTCTCTCTCTCTCTCTCTCTCTTTGTCTCTCGCACACATTCACACAAACTTCTCCGCATCCGTTTGCATCTCTCGGACTCCCTATCTCTCTCTCGCTCGCTATCTATCTCTGATAAATCTGCCAGGATGTGAGACGGAAGCGTGCGATTTTACCCGGTCTGCGCTGACAGTCGGATTAGCACAGGTTCAAGCATCCTGCCACCCAAAGCCCTGACATTAAAATGACAAAAAAAAAAAAAGTGCTCACGACAGGTGGCACCGAAGGAAAAGCGGAGTGAAAAGAAAAGGTGTTTTTTTCCTAAACCGTCACGGTTTAGTCTTAAAAGTGGGATCAGTTCATTTTAAGTTACTTTACGGATTTGGCCTTGTTTGGTGGAGCCTCGGATTCTCGACACTGTGAATAAAATATGTGTTTAAAAAAAAAAAATTAGGTTTCTGTGGCCGCCTCAGACTGTAAATGGAAAATGAACCACCACCTTGGAACCAATCCGAACGAGGTGGTGTTCGAAACTGCTGCCTGGATATGTGACTTATTGTCGTTGTTATTCTTATCTTCATTACGTTAGTCTGTACGCGTGACTTTGTGTGCCTCGGCTATGTGATTCTGTCTGTTTGAGAGAAGGTATGGAGCTCCGCTGAAGCAGCGAGGATGAGCGAAATCCCTCGTTCTGTATTCACAGGACATGTCTCAAACATCTCCTGTTGCCACTGTGTGTCTATTTCTTTTGGCTTGTTTGTTTCTTTTTTTTTAAGCCGCAAGCATGTCTGGAATAAAGTTCTGAAATGCTACGTACGAGTTCAATACTACATCCCACTAACCAGTGTGTCTATAAAGGCTTCCTTGTTGCCCGTGTAGTTTATAGGAGTTTATACTGTAGACGGAGCGCGGGCATGATGAGAAACTGCGACCTAAGAGCTAATGTGAGAGAACTCTGACACTACGAAATCATATTACGCAGCCTGGTAATATAATATATGCTATGCACGGTGTACACAGAGACAGAATTATAGACGTGTAAAACAGTCGACGCGAGATGAGAATCCTAAGATAAATATATCACATTAAAGAGAAATGTAATGCAGTATATTAAATTTACAAGGCTTTTGGGAAGCTGTAATGTATTATATGGTAAACCTACACGGCTTGTAGAAAGTAAGGCTAACGTATATCCGTCCATCCATTATCTGTGCTGATTATACAGTATGTCGGAGTCGTGGGGAAGCTGGAGCCAATCCCGGGCTGACTACAGGAGAGAGGCGAGGTCCACCCTGGGCAGGTCGCCAGTCTGTCACAGGGCTAACACAGAGACGAGCGAACCGCTCACACACACGTTTCAACCTGTGGGCAATTTAGGGTAGCCAGTTGACCTAATTTGCATGTGTTTGGGAGGAAACTCAGAGCACCCTGAGGAAGCCCATACAGGCATGTGAAGAACGTGCAAACTCCACAGAGAGAGCTAGAGAGAGAGAGAGAGAGAGCTCCAGTCGGCCACCAGGTTCGAACCCGGAGCCTTCTTGCTATGAAGTGACATTGCTAACCGTTGCATCACCTTGTCACCCTACTAATGCATACGTGTGTTACATATATACCGTATGTATTCAGCTGAAGCTGTCCGGCTCGCTTCCATCTGAATCCTTATGCCAGATTTAGCATCACTGGCTGAGGGTGGAGCAGAACATTGCAGCCCTGGCATAAACGAGCTTCCATCATGCCCTCTTCTGTGACCAGAGGGCATGGAGCTAATTGGCGCTGTGTCAAGCTAGAGGCCAAAAGGACATGGCATGCGCGAACACAAACAGCAATCCGGGGATGCTGTGAGCCACCGAATAACCAGACATGTTGCCTCCAAACCCCTTTCGGCTAATACTATTCTGTCAGTAGCTGTCCGTGCAGTTTCCTCGGTTTCTGTGCTCGGCCGTGCCGGGTGTAGCGCGCCATGTTTGCATATGCATGCCGGAAAGTGCACAAAGGATCACAGCATTTTGCCTCTTTCGGGGCTGCAGAAACATCTGTCCGTGTTTCTAAAGTCATGTGTTAACTTGTTTGGAGGGCCGTATCGAAGAATAATTTGAATAATAAATCGCTCACAGTCATTTGATCACGGGGAAAAGAAAAGTTACAGAAGTGCCTACACATTTCGCCTTAGCAAGAAATCTAGATTCTATGAATATGCAAAGCAAAACATACCCCCCCCCCCCAATCCTACACACGCCCACTCAGTTCCTCTGGTTTTGCATGGCCTCCATTTGCATAATACAGCCTCAGAGGTTTTTGTATTTTGTAAATTTGATTGGTCTAAAGGTGATACATTTTCTATAACAGCCCGGTGTGCACAGCCATACACGAAACTTATAGTAATGTGCTCGTTCTGTTTTATTGTTTCTATAGTACTTGCAGTTGCACGGTAGGTGCACGATCCAGATTAACAGCTTTAAAGCGAAAAAACTGGTATAACTGTTGATCTGACGAAGTTTATGTAGCATTTATGGAAGGAGTCTCTGGTGTAAACACTCCAGTGTAGCACTCAGGGGTATGAGAAAGCTGTTAACTAAGCAGGACTTGTTAATGCTAATGTTAATTTTATGAAAGAAAAGGAAAAAAAAAACGCTGGTGAGTGTTTTGTCCTTGGGTGTTTTATATATATATACACACACACACACAAAATATACAAAAAAAAAAATATTTTTTTTTTTTCTTCCTTTCTTCAATATAGAGAAAGACAATTCATGTCCCTAAACCCTAGATTGGGGACGCAACAGTGAGGAAACGACCGTACACATGTTAAATGGAATGTTACCGGAAACAGATAAAAAGTCTGGTGTGTTGTTTTTAAACGAATACATTTTTTTTTAATGCTGGTGATATGAGGAAGGTGGCTGAGTGGGTAGCACTGTTGCCTCACAGCAAGAAGGTCCTGGGTTCGAGCCCCGGGTTCGGCACAGGTGCCTTTCTGTGTGCAGTTTGC
>JAOVYU010000038.1:4396500-4410370 GCA_025674565.1 Synodontis membranacea | reverse complement strand
TGTTATTTCATGTCTAGAGGGCTCTAATGATGTTAAAAACTGTATTTAGAAGGTCGTAAACAGGTTTTCTATGCTCTGACTATGAAATTCACGTATCACGGTAGAGTCTGGAATGGATTAACCACCATAAACGAGGGTCGAATGTACAATGTTCGGAAGCTTTCCTGGCTTTTTCCTTGCTAAATAATAAGTATGATCCTCTAGTTTCCAAAATTTGGGCTCTTGGACTTGTTAGTCAGCACCAGCTAACACTGCTTCCTCTTATTTTCTTCTTCCTTGTCTTCCTTTCGTCTTTTTCTTCTTCATCTTCCTTCTGCTGCTACCTTCCAGATTCACGCTGCCGCTTGTACTGTAAAAGCATGAAACGCAGAAGACGCTCTCCGAAGGTCTGTCCGTTCTGGCCTACCGTCTTGACCCGCTCCCTACGTACGTAGATATAAAGGACTTAGGGCTTAGCGCTAGACATAAAGGGCTCCTAACCTTCTGAAAACACAAGTATTCGCAGTTACAGGTAATTATACCTTAAGCGAAAACATAGTTATGAATATTCCATTCCATTCCATTTCTGCTAATAGAGCTCCGTCCATCCTACAGTGCAATGTGGACCTTTGAAGCGGATATCTTAGCGGCGCAGCTGCAAAACACAGACAGAGTGATTTCATGTTGTTCCGTCATTCTTTTGAGTCTCACTTCACCGCAACTTGCTGTCTCTAATCCCTGCACGGATACAATGGTATACTGTGATTCTATCAAATACCTACAAGAAAAGAGAAAAAAAAAATAAATAAATAAATAAAGAAGATATTTGCACACTGTTCTCTTGCTTCTCATATCTCAGACTGACATGTATCACTGTTAAAAAGAAAGACGAGGATCGTGGTGCATCCCTTTGATAAGCCTGCAAGCTTTTATTAATGCTCTTATTGTTAGAACACTGGTCTAAAAAAAAAAAAAAAAAAGGTTTACAAAGCAGTGAAATAAGCACTAGCATCCTGAGACATGATTTCTCTTGGATGCACTTTGAATCATTTTAATGCTCTTCGCCTGCTCAAACGCCGCTGTCGTCGAAGGCGCGCTGCGCCGCGCGGAACCCTTCGCTTGGTTCGAGCAGGAGAGGAGCCTGAGGGACTGGTGAAGTGTCAGTCTGCATCTTCCTCGTGCCAAGACACACTCGAGAGCTGATTCACTCGAAAATGTGCAGGCTTCCACTTGGACACACACTCTGTCTACTGACGGAGAACACATTCGTTCTGGCGTCGTCCCTCCTCGCATGTTGCCTTGCTTAATATATTCAGTGCTACCGGTAGGAGCAACTTAGTTAATGTTTATTTAGGGAAAACCAGTGAGATGCGGAGAGTTACAGACACCACTGTAACAAGTCAGCAAGAAGATAACACGTTGTTAATACCAACAAACACGTACGCACACGCACTCAGAAGTTTGCTTTACTCATGCTGATTATAACTTATGACCTTGGAGACATTTACAATTTATATATACATCATTTCTGGGTATCTGTGTTCATAGGCATGAACTTTTAATTGCTTGATTAACTTTTTTTTTAATTATTACTCACACACACACACACACACACACACACACACACACAACCTGCCGATTGTGGCTTCTAATTCGCGCTCTCATACACACGTTAATGTGCAGATTTGGGAACAGAAGCATTCACGTGTTGGTTTCTCTCCTGCTGCTTATCCCTGCAGTGCTCATCTCACGGTTTTACCAATCGGCTGTTAGAAGTGAGCATGCTCCTAACTGAGCTGAGTGCCACGCTCAACTGGCATCGCAGCTGGCACTCGTACAACATGACAGAGGAGGAGGAGGAAGGCTCAAGATATGGCCATCTGGCCAGTGAAGCAGAAGGCTCACAGATGCGACCGAGTTCAAAAAAAAAATTAGAGAGGTTTTCCTCTGGAGCTCATGGCACACTCTTCCTCCCTGTGTATACTCTTCCAAGTGGTGTATACTGTATATGCCTGTATGTTTGTTTTTTAAAGAAAGAAAAAATAAAAATCCACCCTGAATGACCAGAATAATCTTTATAATTATCATGTTATGTTCAGTGATTAATGATTTAATTTAGAATTCTTTTTTTTCCCCCTAATGATCGTAATTTCAGTCATGTGGGTTAATCAGCAATGGTTCTTTGACCGTCCTTCATTACCCGCAGTGCTGTTCAACCTAGAACACCTTGTAGTGGACGGCGCTGCCTGATGGCTTTGGTTCTCACTTCATATCAACCTGAAGAGTGTGATGCAGCAGCGCTTTAGTCTTTAAGCCTGTCCAGCTGTCTTACCTAAGTCAAAGAACTAGGTAAGAACTTACATGCTAGCGACCACCGTCATCTCAACACTTCAACACTTTCCACAATGGCGGACAGTAATAATCAGCGATGAGCAGGTTCCCTGGTGTTCGTAGAGGCGAGGCGGTGGCGTCAGAGCTTAGATACACCATGTGAGTAGGTACTGTAGAGTTGCATTACTACTGACCATGCACGGAGAGTTATTCATTTATTTCATTAATACACAAGTGGCATGGGCGAAAAGAGAAAAAGAAGAGAAAGGTCATTTTTACTGCCTGGCTCCAGGTGTTGCCTGGTTTCGGCCCATGGTGAACGAGTCGTCCGCAAATAATCCAAAGCAAATATGCATGCACACATACAGAAGAGGCATTCAAATTAAATACTGCCACTTAGGGGCAAAGCCTACTAGGCTTAAATGATGAAGTGTGCAATATATGTGATCATATTCCCGGTCCATTTTTTTTGTTTTGTGTGTGTGTGTGTGTGTCTTGATTTAATAACAGGAAGGCAGATTGCAGGATCCGCTGGGGAGAATTTGTATAAATCAATCCACAGACGTGTGTTTACCTCTTAACAAGCCTATCTATCACATCACACTCGGAGCAGGATAGAAGACAGAGTGACTTTTTTTTTTTTTTTTTTTTTTTAGCTAACACAATACTTTCACACCGCCATTCTTGTGATCAGTTACGTCGCCATGTTATTTTAGCTCAACTAGAAAACTGTTCGTGTTTTTTTTTTTTTCCCCCCCCGCGTTCTTATCTACAAAAGTCTCATTTTCCGCATGTCTTCTTTTCTCTGCTCGGAATCTGAAAAGAGTATAAGTAGCAATTGTGTTGTCCTCAGATGTCTCGGAGAAAGCTTAAATAACCCCAGCTTTGTCTTCAAGATTGGGGGGAGAAAAGGAGAAAAAAAAAAAGGCTGATATTAGAGACGGCTGAACGGTTCAGCGCCACTGCCATCAATCCGCTCCATTACATTTCTCTACAAGCACGCATTTCTCCATCCTGCTTCGTATGGGAGTGACAAAAACGTAGGGCTCGCCATTTCTTTATGTGTCAGTGTGTGAGACATAGTAATAAAGGCACGGAACAGTGTGAAATGAAAGACATCCGTCGCGCCGCGCTGGAGTGGCTCTGTTTCGGAGACGATACGTGGATTTACACAGTCACGTTACTTTAACATATCATGCCACCATTGGATGGCAAAATAAATAAACAAATAAACCATCCCATGATGTCTCGGCATTCTGAAAGATCCCATTTCTACAGCTTTATAGAAACACACACAGTCTCGTCAGTTCCTTCATACTGTATGTCCCAGGAACAGGTGGCCTGATGTGTGAATACACCCTGGATAGGATGTTATACACATTCACACTCTCATTCGCACCTACTCTAGGGGCTATTTTGCATAGCCATTCCATGTACAGTGCAGGCATGTTTTTTGGTTGGTGGAAAGAAATCCCATGAGATCACAGGAAGAACATGCACAGTGCAGTGTTCGAGAATAAATGGCTTATATTTTCGTACCAAACATTGTTGGTTATGGCTACAGTTTACTTGATATCATATGATTAGGTCCAACGTTTATCAGACATACTGTAATGTAAGCCCATGTAATCACAATGCTACCGTAATTGAACAACTTTGTTATTTTAGACAAATCACTTTAAAGCAAATTGAGGTCTGAGGTCTTGGATCATTTCTGTCTTGGACGGAAACTGACATCTCTCTTGCATAAGAGGCACGAACAGAAAAAGACACCACCCACAATCTCACCTAATGTAATCCACTAAGAAGAAGTGCTCATTTGATATGAGTGTGTCTCAGTTCCGCGTGGCTCTCGGGTACATGGTGTTGACAGACAGACGAGAGTCCCACTGCGCCATTAACATAGGATATTAATTTTAATGACCTCAAGGAGTTCTCGTAACTCTGAAATAGACACAAGGTGTTTCAAATGTCGCCCGAGTGTTTGACAGACTCTTTCTCCTCCCTCTTTTTTTATTTTTTCCCCCAGGAGCCCATGCTATGTTTTCCCAGCAGCCCCAGGACTTGGTGGTGGTGGCTGGACAACCGGTCACTCTGCCCTGCTCCATTCCTGGCTACCGTGGTGTTGTGCTGTGGATCAAGGATGGCCTGGCTTTGGGTGTTGGACGAGACTTGTCAGGTAGGAAAAACACCAGGTCCTTTAGGAAATACACCGAAGACAGAAAGGTATCTCGAAAGAAACGTAGCTTACAGTAGGTTAAATCGAGAGTGTAAAGAGAAACCGTTTAGGAATGGAAGTTATTACTTTTAAAAAGGGTACCGAGAATCTGCCACATTCAGTTGGTTCTATTTCTTAGAACGTAAACAAATCAGTAATGAAACCACCGTGACCCTGACCAGGATGAAGCGTTTCCTTCCAGCCAGACCCAGCAAATTCCATACAGAAAGGCTTCAGTCAGCTGGCAGGTTTGAACCCAGGACCTTCTTGCTATGAGGCGACAGTGTTCATCTGGTATATTCTACAAGAAAATGAAAACCTACTGTATGTTATGCCAGTGGAAAAAAAAAAAAAAAATGCCAGCATACGTTCATGTAGAGCTGCTTTTAAATTGCAGGTGTGCACCGGTTCTACAGGTTCCTATTCATTATTATTATTATTGTTATTATTATTATTATTATTATTATTATTATTATTATTATTATTATTATTATGAGTAGTCGCAGTAATAGCCGTAATGTAAAACAAGTCCAAATTGGAACCTGTGAACCTGTGAAGTACTTGTAGTTAGCTGATAGCTTTTGACTTGTGTCTCTCCTCATTTGCAAATTGCTACTTGTATTAAATCAGTCTAATTGTTTAATTTTGCATAACACTTATTGAATTGTGATCCCTGCAACCCTTTCTATCCCCCAGGCCCACCCGCGCCCTGTTTCTCATGCATATTCATAAACGCAGCAAGTCCGTTTTTTTTTTTTTTTTTTTTTTTTTTTTTTTTTTTGGACGTGTATAAGCTCTGATTTAATAAAGGTTTGTAGGTATAAAAGTGTGTTTCAAGCTTCATAACACCCACAAAAAAAAAAAATAAAAAATGTCTTAGTAACAAGGTCTACAGAGGATTACATCTTACATTTCATATAAGCAAAATGAAACATATATATAGTCTGTTTTGCAGGCTTGGTCTAATAAATATGCAGCTTGTCTCGATGTGTCTGCGAGGATTTCCTCGGGCTCTGGCAGAATTTGGATTTTCGACTGTGCATTGCCCCAAGCTGTGAAGGAGTGTGTGAACGTGTTTGTGCATGGTGCCCTGTGATGGACTGTTGACCCATCCAGGATGTATTCCTGACTTAAACCCAGTATTCTCAGGATAGACTCCAGATGAATCTGATCAGGATCAGGTGGTTCCTGAAGATTCCGCCTGTTTCTCTGTGCGCACGATTGACTTAGTCAAGGTTTATAGATTTATATAGCATCAGCATTAAAAAAAAAAAAAAAACATGCCTTAGTATTACTGTCATAAACTCACTTTCACGTTAGATATTTGCTGCACGTCTGGTCCTCTGATGTTTGACGCCAATAGCATTTAATGAGATGCTGTGAAAAGGTTTTTATTTGCATATGCATATACATTACGGACAGGACGCGTAGTGTAGTCATTTACTTTACATCCACACAGAACAGCTTTCGGTATGCCTCGTCCCTTTAATATGACATTTCACTAGATGTTTATACAGTACTTATGTTAGAATGCAGATCTTTTGGCTCTCCCAGAGGTCCAGGCTCTTTAGCGCTATCGAAAAATCATTGTTTTCTTAACCTTTTCGAAAGCAATGCCATATTAAAAAAATATATATATTATTTGTAATTCACCCTGAAGAATATATCTAATAAATGCATATTAGATTTGGGATATTAATAAATCAAGGCCTTAATTTTTCCTGCAAATAGGAAAGCTTTTCAGACATTTATTACTGGCACACGCAGAACCCTGGAGCTGTAACTTCGCTCAGAGTCCGCTGAGCCTCCACTAAGCTGTGGCCCAGAATTTTCCATTAAATATGTATTCAGCTGAAGATCTTGGGTCTTGTCTCCTCTGACCTTCGGTGGTTAGGACCCTGTGCCATTCTGCTGCTGATATTGCACTCTAATTAAACCTTTGTTAGTGGCTGTGTCCCAACAAATTCCCTCTGCTCTTGAGGATCCAGCCGTCGGCTGTAAACAATAGGGAAGAAGTGGTGAAGGAACGGGGACGAGAGAAAAGAGAAGAATGAGACCAAAGCCTTATGGGACATCTGTGTCAGTTTAACAGTGATGGGTGTGAAGTGACAAAGATGGGCAAACTGCCTTGTTTTTTTTTTTTTTTTTTTTTTTTTTTTAATGCAGATCAATTGCGGACTTGCATACAAAGCCTTGACGAATTTAATGAAGGCTGTCTGTACGATTTTTTTTGTTTGTTTGTTTGTTTTTGTTTGTTTATTGATTTTTTTTTTTATTTATTTTTTTTTTTCATAAAATTCTGACAGCTATGGTTTAAAAGCGAAGCATTGGAGTGCCAGGCACTTAAAGAAATATCGCACCGCAGCTGGTCTTTTTATTGCCGTTGCCTACGACAACAAACGCCAATCTTGTCAATAAAAAAAAAAGAAAAAAAGACACATCTACGACTGCTGGCATGAGGCGAGCAGCTGTCTGCATTAACATAAGTGTGACACCTTGTACAGCACAATAGTTATCCAAATCCGCTCTTCGCTGTGCAGGTGCACTCGCAGCCTGTCTCTCTGGGGCCTAGTAATCCCGAGCAGTGATTAAAATGAGAGAAATTACTTCTGATCCACTTGAGGACACAAGGGGAAAAAAAAAAAAAAAAAAACATAACGAGAGAGAACTGATTTTTATCCCATACCTTTCTCAGTCACCTCCTTTGGTATTTCACTGGCACTGTCTCTCCGGTGACGGCTAGTCATGAGCTGATTTCTGAGAGTTAAAACCTAATCTCAGTCAACAGCTCAACAAAGAAGCTATTAGGGTTGAACAATGCCCGACTGGGTTTATGTAGTGTTTCCTCTGAATATTGTTGTTTCATGGAATTGTATATTTGTGTGTAATAGATGAAAAAAATATCTCGAAATAGGAAAACTGACAATTGGAGGCAATTTCCTGTGGCGTCTGGTCTTAATTGAACAGATTGAATTCACACCATGGTTTCAAACATTGCAATTGTTTTCCTCGTTTGGAACAACTTGTGATATCTTCTCGGGTTTCACATGGCAGTCAGTCAGGATCTATAATCCTGCTATGATCTGCAATCCTGCAGCTTATCAACACATCCTGTCTTCTCTCTCTCTCTCTCTCTCTCTCTCTCTTGCTTTCTTGTGTTTGCTTTTGGAAAGGCTTTAGGAAGGTACACTCGCTCACCCAAGCAACCATTAATCACTGATGGCCGTCTCCACTTCCCTCATCATTGATCGGCTATAAAGTCTCATCCATTCCTGGCCTGATGGATCCATTAGCTGTAATAGGGGCTATTTTGCATTGTTTGTGTTCAGTGACATATGCTGTCTTCAAGACTCATTGTGATCAATGGACGTGTTGTTTTATTCCCCACGCTGATCCATGATGCTCTTAAGTTGCACAGGAATGTATGCACAATTCATCCAGAGCAAGATGATTTCATGGGATTGGTAGATAAACCACCTGCCAAGTAGATTTGATCTGATCCATGACCTCATTGCTTTGCGTTTCAGAGCTTTTTGTATATGACCCCTAGTGTTATGGAGATACGATGTGATCCGATATTTAGAATGTGATACGTTATTTAGAATTAAACAGAGTTTTAGAAATCCATCCATCCATTCATCCATCCAAGCATCCACTTGTCCGTCCGTGCATCTGTCTGTCCATCCATCCATCCATTCAAGCATCTATCCATTCAAGGATCCATCCATCCATCCATCCATCCATCCATCCATCCATCCATTCAAGCATCCACCCATCCATCCATCCATCCATCCATCCATCCGTCCGTCCGTCCGTCCGTCCGTCCGTCCGTCCGTCCGTCCGTCCGTCCATCCATTCAAGCATCCACCCATCCATCCATCCATCCATCCATCCATCCATCCATCCATCCATTCAAGCATCTATCCATCCATCTATCCTTCCATCCATCAATCCATCCATCCATCCATCCATCCATCCATCCATCCATCCATCCATCTGTCCGTCCATCCATTCAAGCATCCATCCATCCATCCATCCATCAATCCATCCAAGCATCCACCCGTCCGTCCATCCGTCTGTCCATTCATCCATTCAAGCATCTATCCATCCATCCATCTGTCCATCCATCCGTCCATGCATCCATCTATTCAAGCATCCATCCACCCATCCATCCATCCATTATCTATACGGATTATCTGTCAGGGTCGTGGGGAAGCAGGAGCCAATCCCAGCTTTCTCTGGGTAAGAGGCTGGGTAAACCCTGGGCAGGTCACCAGTGTGTGTTTTGGAAACATTTTAGTTTTAATTTTCTACTTCATAACTTTCTGGAATATTATAAATTGTTTTTTGATGACGTCCTGTTTTTCATAGTCGTTTAATCCCTCCTGTTTATATGTTGCATGTCCAGTGATCATGTACCATGACTATCTACGTACGTTAAGGCTAGGTTGAAACTGTCATTTGGTGCAACCGTTGCTTTTTAATGCTGTAGCTGTAAGACTCAAATTGAACAGTCATGTACATTCAAAACAGACCATTATAGAGCTTACGTTCAGCTGGGGGAACGGGCACGGGCGAGTGAATAGACCAAAAATCTCCAAGTGCAATCATTTTACCACAACTAGACAGATCTCTACGAACCAGATGTCTTCAAAAAGCACATTTCTGCATCTCTGTTCATTTAGAGAAGCAAAGAAATTGTTGATGAGTTGGGCTTCATGTTAAGATGTGATGTAGGTCATGTCAAGGTTAGTATTTATGATTTAGTATTTAGTATTCATGATTGCTTCTAAAAGCTGGCTGGGTCAAACCACGTGTTTTATAAAGGGCATGCCGTACACTTGCAGGATGGATGAGTAGGAGTTCTTAACGTCCGTGTATGCTGATGGTATTGCGAGTGACCTTTAGTCCATTGGAAGTTACTGCAGAACTAAATTACACACTCTTTCACTGACTGATAAAGGAAGTCCTTAAGATTTGCGGCTGAGCGTTAAGTGTTAATAGATGCTTCAGGAAATCCATCAATCCCTTGGCAGGAGAATAAACCAAAGTATTGAGCTGAGTCAGGAGCCATTAATGTAATTTACGGTGTTTCGGTTTATTTGACTAGCCACGAATACATAGGGAAACTTGACTTTGTTCAAATTTCAGCTACATCACCTGGTGTTTCAGGGTTTCTTTTTTTTTCGATTATGACTAATGTGAGATGCCATTAGTTAGAGGAAGCACAAACTAATGCCCCCCCCCCGCCCCCCCCCACGATACTGAATCTCCACTGATTATGGTGTGGTTATGCGAGCATTAGCTGTTTTGATGGGTCATTAAATGTTTCGGTCGTTCTGTTCCTCTGGCATCATCCCACTCACTGAGACAGATTAAAAGCTATATGTGGGCAGATAAAACACACGGCAACATAATTGGCTACTCCTCTTCCCCTCAATGAGGAAAACAATGGGCACTTAATGGTCTATTAATACTGAATGGGATCCAATGAGTCAAAGGGCAACAATTGGCTTTTGTAGCACAACAGCCTCAACTTAAAACTTAAAACTTAAAAGATTTTAAACTCATTACATCTACATCCTGGTCAAGTTTTGTTCCTTTACTTCCTCCATGCATCATGGGTGGCTTAGTGGTGCAGCGGATAGTACGTATAGCTCCGGGGATTCTGGTTGGATCCTGAGCTTGGTTTACCGTCCGTACGGGGTTTCCTAGGTTCTCGGGTTTTCTTTCACTTACCAAAAACATGCCAGTTGCTGGATTGGATGCTCTGGGGTGTATGCCTATCTATAACATTGCACAGGCTGCGGCTCATCCGTAACCCTGACCACACATGAAAGAGGGAATGTGGTCAAAATGGGTCTTAAATGTTTGGACAGATAAATAAAATACAACGCAAGCATTATAGCACTGGCTCGTTAGTATTGTGCTTCTGATCGTTCAATAACCTACCAGATGGAAGGTTGGATGGAATTATAAAAGATCCATTTTACCGTAAGGTTGTGCCTGCTTATAGGATCCCATGGGGCATGAGGTGTCCCTTGGTGCGAGACAATTATGTCACGGTGCATTCTTTCCAGTGAGCATGACTTTATCGACGGACAGTGCGAGCAAAATCAATTTTCTACCTCCAGGAATTCATTGGCAAAAATCCAAGTAGCGGGTCACTGGCGATATTATCTGAAAAAAAAAGCACTGATTGGCGCAGTAGTTGTACATTTTGCTGAACCTAACCGCACCTCTGAATTCTCTGGAAAATAAAATAAATCCTGTTGAAAAGCAGGGTTAGATCTTTTTTTTTTTTTTTTTTTTTTTAAGCCAGCCTCCATTCAGTAATTAGTCATCACTGGGTCTTGAAAAAAAAAAAAGAAAGAGGGTTGGTGGTAAGCAGTGAAGACTTATAGAATTCTTCCTGAAAAGCCAACCTAATCTAAATTCAGACGTCTGCAACAATTAGGGAGAAATTATCCTCATAAGAGCTATGGAAGTCACTCATATCGAGAGGGCTGTGATACGTGCTGTGAACATCCCACAATAAAAAGTGTCCTCGTCTGACTTATTTATTTTTTTTTTTCTCAATAGATGAGCAAATGACTTTCCTCACTCCCCATGCAAATTTCAACGTGATAGTGAACTGAAGTCTTTTAGAAGAGTTTTTCTGACTCCTGTAAGATTGTTTGCTGCCGTAATGCAGTCTCTCCTCGCTTAATGTATTATTAAACTGGGAACCTTCTTCCTCTGCAGGAAGAATGATGAGCACATCACTCTACTTACTGTAGGAGTGTGATTTCAAGACAGTAGGAAGACAAAGAGAAAAGGTTCTCTGAGTTTGAATATCTCAGGCTTTGTCACGTGAATTTTACCGGCGAGGCGGCAACGTCTGTCATTAAGAGTCTAAAAAAAAATAAATACTGACAGTGACAGTGATACCGGAGATGATAAGTAACCGTCATGCTACAGAAAACCGTGTTGACGTCACATTTTTTTAAACAATTTATTAATATGTTTAGACTTTATGGAGAATCCGCCATTTAATTCCACTGTTACTATGGCAACAACAATAATGTGTTATAATGAACCTGCGATTTGCTTTACAGCTGGAACTATTTTCAGGGCTGCTGTTGTAGAAAATGAATCTACACTTTCGGAACAATTACCTTTGAGAATTTAAACAGCAGTGAGGTTATAACGAGGTCTGCTGCCTACGATCCGAACCTCGTCTTAAACGATGAACAGGGTGACGTGTTTGGAGTTGGAACAAATGATCGTTTTTTTTTTAAAGGCGTAGAAATCCTACCTGTAGCCCTAAATTTAACCTCTCTAGTTTGTCTTATGACTTCAGTCACAGGGAAAGTGTTATAAATTTGCAAGCGTGAGACCAATGCGATGATCATTACAAGTCCGTAACGACTCGCATGTAATTATTTCTGGTGTTCAGTCTCACCTGAGTGAGAGTTTCTGAAAAGGGAGCTGTCGATCCTGTAGGCATTTTGATACACCATGCTGTGAAATTTCTCGAAGCTATCACTCGCGCTAAAGCGGTGAATGTGAAAAAATAGACTGATGAAGACTACTACTTTTGGATGGCAAAGTGACTGTTGTGAAAAGAAAAAAAAAACCATATAAATATATAAAGCATTGTAAGGACATCTAGCGGGTATGATTCTTATAATGGCACAAATTCTCATCCAATCATAAGAGAAGACTGTAGCATTGACATCGACACCTTCTTGCTATGTTGTTTTGTATTCCAGGTTATCCTCGCTACACTGTAATTGGAGATCACAGTTCTGGCGAACACCACCTGAGGATCCAGAGGGTTGAGCTAGCAGATGACGCCGTGTTTGAGTGCCAGGCAATCCAGGCTGCCATGAGGTCTCGACCTGCTCGACTCTCAGTTTTGGGTGAGTTATAACTTTGGAGCTCTTACACAAACGCATGCAAATACCTAATATTTAAAACAGCGGGTAATTCTCAGATTAGTTGATGTGAGTGGTGTGATGTGAAATTTGAGTCAGTATTTGTTTGTGGGGAACGTTTTGTGCATTCAGAGCTTTGTTTTGCATATGCATAACTCTCTGGGCGGCCCGTAGAGATTATTAAGATTACTTGCATGTAATTCACTCCTCTGAGGTTGCCAGATATTTTTTTTTTTTTTTCTCGAATAGCAGTGGTTCTCAAAGTGGAGTCTGTGACATGCAGTATATCCAGGAGGTCCTTGTTTATGTTGACAGAAGTGAAGATCACTATACATATATATATTTTATCGAGATCATTATGTTTATTATGTATCATAGTCGTGCAACTAATTGGGTGGCAGCCTCAGAGAAAAGAAGGTCCTGCGTCCAAACCGCGTGGTCGATTGGGGCCTTTCTGTGTGGAGTTTGCATGTTCTCCCTATGCCTGTATGGGTTTCGTCAAAGTGCCCCAGTTTCCTCCCAAAAACATGCAGATTACTGTAGGTTTACTGGCTACTCTAAATTGCCCATAGGCGTGAATGGTTGTTTGTCTCTGGGCTATATTGGCGACTTGCTCAGGGTATATCCACCCTCTCAGCTGGGATTGGCTCCAGCTTCCCTATGATCCTGACGGATTAGCAGTATTCATAATGACTGGATGGTTGTAAGCCTAATTCCTGGCATGTAAACCCCAATTTCCAAAAACATGCATAAATACTAGTTTAAGTCTAATTTTAATCACATGTCAATTATATGTTGCATACATTCAGGGAAATTCTGTAAATGAAAAGGAAAGGGATAACTCACACATCAGTCAACTCAGCTATATCAGAGATAGCAGTCATATCTCCTGGAAAGTGTCACTTGGAACAGTCAACTCAATCTTGGACCATAGTGACCATATACACTTGGACATGGTATAATATTGCATGCTGCTAAAATCTGCAACATTTAAAACATATTATGTTTATCACAGGATTAATTAATAAGGATAGAATGTTGCCTTGTGGATATGTTCCAGAGTCCACCCCAGTAGTGACACCACTAGAAAGATGATGTGAGAAGAAAAAAAAAAAAAAAAGATTTTTCATTGACCGATGTTGCCCTGCTGGTGCCATAAGTTCTCACTTTTAATTTTCTACTGCAAATCCTACCATCGTCATTATTAAACCAGAGAGGTCATCGACTCTTAATTAAACTTTATTGGGTTATTATACAATGTTGCTGTTTCTGCGTTATTGGGCAGCTGCTGCGGTTATCTATGTTTATGCTCCAACCAGCTACCTGGAGGGTTTATCTTCAGACTAACCTCTCTCTCTCTCTCTCTCTCTCTCTCTCTCTCTCTCTCTCTCTCTCTCTCTCTTGCACACACACACACACACAC
>JAOVYU010000038.1:4362105-4376051 GCA_025674565.1 Synodontis membranacea | reverse complement strand
CCAGTACTAACCAGGCCCGCCCCTGCTTAGCTTCCGAGAACAGGCGAGATCGGGCACCCCAGGGCAGCATGGCTGTAGTAATGAGTAAGATCAATTTCTTAATTTATAATAAGATTAAATGACAAAGGTTTTGTCTTAGTAGAGGGTTATATAAAATGACAACTCTCGCCTGGTTATAGGCCAACTTTTTTTTTTTTTTTTTTTTTTTGTACTGTAGATTCTGTACTCCTCTTCCGATCTTCACCCACATGCCTCCAAAAGCCCGCACGTTTTACCCGCCTCTCAAATTTCAGTAATTCTCCCATCCTTTATTTCCACATAACCGCTAATATAATTAGAGGCAAAGCTTTCATCGTAACCTTCACCATGAGACCGTCTTCCGAAAGTAAAGGAAAAAAAAAAAACCTGGTGCCACTCTAATGAACTTTATCGGCACGCTAAATGAATTTTTCCTGACACAGTCAAGCATCAAGTAGAGAATTTTGGAAGGTTTCGTTGCAAGATGGCAGTGTAAGTGTACACAAGGCCAGTAATATTTAGTGCACCTGACCTCTTCTGTTAAAGCCAAAAAATAATAATAATAAAAAAAAAACCCGTCAGTCCATTCCTCTTTATTGTCAAGCTTATTATCCTCCCTGGCGTTCTGCCACAGAATTAAAACTGGAAGATGGAAAGAGTAGAGGCATTTAATTAACTGTGCTGTAAAATGGTGAAAATTAATCAGAACCTGAGGTGCAGGGATTAAGTTAGTTCATCAAGGAATGATTTCTGACCCCAGGATCGAGAAGAGGCCGCTACTTTCTTTTCAAGAATAAAGAAAACAAGCCATTGTAACAACGTATTGCTTTCATTTGTGATAATATGCGGCACAGTGTGAGGCCAGGGTGGTCTGCAATTACGGCAACTAACATCCGACGTAACCTCAAACCACCATGTGTGCGTTTGGATTTAATGAATATTTGCTAGCTTAACAGCGGAATGGAACACGACGCCAAATTTATTAACTCCACAGACAGCCCTTTGACATCTAATCACCATTCCTTTTTTTTTTTTTTCCCTCTCCATCCTGTAGATATCAGTTTTAATTTTTATCCTCGTTCACTTTGACAATTAGCTTCGAAACTCGGAAGAAGAAAAAAAAATCGTCTGTGTGTTCACAAATCACAAATATAGCATTAAAAAAGAAGATAAGACGTCAGCCGACTCTTGACCTTATCATCTCGAGAATAAGCGCGGAATCAAACTGGAAGACGGCGCACTTCACGTGCCTAATTATATCGTAACAAGCAAGTTTCTTTTGAGAGGTGTAAATTGTTTTAGGACTTCTTGCTTATTTTTGCTTATCTTTCCACTTAACCCCCCTGCTGCTATTGCCAAAAAATAAAATAAAATAAAAAATGTAAAAAAAAAAAAAAGTAGGTCTGTTATTCTCCTGACAAGCTTCTGGGCTGTTATATGAGAAATTATTAGTTTGTAATTGGGAGCTATTCTGGGCCAAGCAAAGGCTAAGCATCGAGACCCATTCCGTTTCTGTGTCCTCACGATGTTAATAGCTTCAGACAGACCATGGGCCATGAGAGAAGCAGCACCAACTGTGTCATGGAGCATATTTTATCTGCACGTCTATTCACTGACAGCCGGCGGCTCACTGCAGGGGCTCAGAGTGCTGTGAGGCTCAGCACAGGCTTTACCGTCTCCATCTGACTCACATCGCTCAGCTACTGGAAGTGGCAAACACGATTTAGGCTAAGCAGGAGGGGCTCTAGGCCAGCCTAAGTATAGTCCAAGAATAAATTACGTAGTCCATGGAGATTCTCCTTTCTATAATCTTTCTTCCACTTTAGTCCAGGATTAAATTTGTTGTCGTGTGGGTGTTTTTTATATTCTATCCATGAATGATAGGATAAAAAAAAAAAAATGTAAGAATTTAATGTCGTTAATACGGACAAAACGTACACAATTTTAACAGAACAGACGTAATGAGGTTGGATTTTATTTTATTTATTATTTATTTATTTTTTTAAAATTAATTTATTTAATTAAAATTTTAATTTATTAATTTATAATTAATTTTTTAATAAAAAAAAAAAATCATTGACACGTAGGGCTAATTTTTATTTTATTTTATTATTTTTAATTATATTTATTTGTATTATTTTATTTATTTATTTTTTTTTTAAACATCAACCGCACCTCTAGCTCTAATCTTTACATCTGTAACTAATTCATCCATTCATCTTTATTATCTTTATTAGTTTTATACTGGCCGGGGTCACAGTGCATCTGGAGGCTGTTTTCGGAACATGGCGTGAGAATGTGTGAACATACCCGGGACGGGATACCAGTCACCGCACTCATTCACACTTAGGGCCGATTTGGAGTCATCAATCCTTTCCATGTTTCTGAATAACGGGAGGACGGTAGAGACCCTGATGAACATCCACGCAGATACTGTACCATGAGAACACTGAGGGCACTGGAAACTCCACACGGACAGTAACCCAAACTCAGGATTGAACTGGAAAACCAGATTGCACAATGATTATTGTCACAGCTCCAGGGTCCCAGGTTCAATCCTGAGCTCAGGCTACTGTTCCTTTCCAACTTCCCAAAACATACCAGTAGATGGATCGGTGATGCTAAATTGCCCCTGTTGTGAACGAGTGTGTGAATTAGTGTGTGAATGAGTGTCCTAGGTATCCTATGATGACTGGGAATTCCACATAAAGTCCGATGTCCTCAGGACAGGTTCTGGCTTGACCTGACACGCCGATTAGAATCATGGTAAATGTTCACTGAAGATGAATAAACGAATGAATCGCCGCGAATAATTGAAAGCCAGATGATGTTACACAATGGCACGCGAACTTCATGACATCATGCTCTTTGTCTTCGCCGAGCAATTTTTGGTTGAACTGATTTTGCACTTTGTGAGAGGAAGGAGGCAGGAGTGCTTTATTTTATCCTCTTTGACACTTCTATCCACGCCCCAGTTCCCCCTGAGTGGGATGGCAAACACCAGCTTTCATTCTGATCTTTATTATTTCTTTCTTTCTTTTAATAAAAAAAAAAAAAAAGTCGCTATGAAATTACAAGGCAGTAATTGCTACTATTAGCCAGCTCCCTGTCAATAGTCTGAACATGCTAATTATTAGCATGTAACTACTGCTGTGGTTCAGTCCATTATTCCGGGACTTTTCTTCCACTCTAGGAAATGAGGGAGGAGGGCTCTCGCTTTTAGAAAGCGTGAGCTACGGATTTGTTCTTAAAGAAACTCCCACACAAGTTGATGCTTTTGGCAGGAATTGACGAGGAGATCTAAGATGTGCAGCGCTGGCCGGTGAGTTTTTAATAGGGAGGGTTTTTAGGAGTAGAACAGCAAAGGGAATCTTTCCAGTGCAGTGGGTTTTGCGGTGCATGCAGGGCTGTCTAGAGGATGTCGTGTCTCAGCAGTTTGCCCAGAGCTCTATGGCAATGCCAATTTGTTCCGCTAGGTGAATCTTCTTTGCCCACTCCGCGCCCGGTGTCTTTTTCTATCTGTTTATCTCGCTAACCTTCCCTTCCTTCTAAGCCGTCTCTTTCCAGTGGAGTAAGCAGATTCTGTAGAGTCCTTCCAGATGGTACTAAACAATGCAGTGAGTGCGGCCGAGCTTGGTATACCAGCAGAGTTAAACAAGATTGATTTCCTTTGTGGCCCATGACAAGCCATGCTCTGTACACCAACCTCCAAGAAAAACGAAAAAAATCCTCCACACACACTGTCTTGTCTTATTTTCGTTACAATCAATCTGCCCCTGTTATGGAGAGACCACAGAAACGCAGTACAGCAGGGGTCTCTATTGTTTGCAGGGCATCGAGTCGGTGAAATGTTCTACTCCAAGCCCAGGAATCGAGACGGCCTTTGACTGATGGTGTTTGGGTGTTCCTTGACCCTTTGCGTGCAAGGTTGACAGCTTAGCTTAGTTACGGCCTTTCTTTCCTCCACCTTGCCCCTTTGCTCATGTTTCGTTTGCTTTGCTCTCTGTAGACCCTTCTTCAAGATGGCAGGAAGGAGAGCACGGTCAG
The DNA here is from genome assembly GCA_025674565.1 of Synodontis membranacea. Taxonomy (NCBI): domain Eukaryota; kingdom Metazoa; phylum Chordata; class Actinopteri; order Siluriformes; family Mochokidae; genus Synodontis; species Synodontis membranacea. Next base: position 4,371,986 of record JAOVYU010000038.1, on the reverse strand, counting down.
CACTCTGTACATTTCACCGTCCAACATCGAGACGGGCCAGACGATCATCTGCCGTGCGTCAAACAAAGCTGTCCCCAATGGCAAGGAGAGCAGTGTCACTATTGACATCCAGCGTGAGTACTCTCTCTCTCTCTCTCTCTCTCTCTCTCTCTCTCTCTCTCTCTCTCTCTCTCTTTCTCTCTCTCTCTCTTCCAATGCGTGTCCTACAGTAGTTCTTTCTGCGGTGGCTTGAGAGCAAAAGCAATAGAGATTATGTTACTCTAATTGGACATATAGCACGTTGGAGCCATAATGCATCCAAATGCACAGGAGACACCTGCTACAACTTTCTCTCTTTCTTTTTTTCTGACTATCTCTTCTCATCTATTTCTGTACTTAGAAATCTCACACACTTCTTATTTATACATCTGTCAACTCCTAACACTCACACTAGCAAGGTAACTCTAACAGGAAAGTGCTGTGTGTGTGTGTGTGTGTGTGTGTGTGTGTGTGTGTGTGTGTGTGCCCTGCAAAGCTAATGAACTACGTTATTGTCTGAAACTCTTAGACAATACTCTCTGATTTGCATTTTCACTTAAACTAATACAGTTGAGAAAAGAAAGTATATATTGTGTGTATGTGTGGTGTTTGCATCCGACGGCAAATCTTCTTTGTCATAAAACCTAAAGCTCCTTTATGACTTTATTCAGATTTCACTCCGATCCTTTATTCAACCCCTTTTTAATCAACTCATCCCCCTTCCAGATTTTCGACTTGTGCCAGGCAGAAGGCTCCCAGCATGCAAAAAACTAGTTCAATTGTCAGAGAATCTTTTTTTTTTTTTATCAAGCACTATTCTCCAGAATTATTAGAGTGAACAAAAGCATCGCCATATTTCATCAATCCCACACTCCTTCAGCACTATTAGCTATGACTAATAAAGCAGGAAATGCTATTTAGAGATCCATTCCTGTTGACGGCTCCATTTTTTTTTTTTTTTTGCACATTCATAAGAAAGACTTTGAGAGAACATGTTGGTGTTTGGCAGTCATCGAGCATTTTGCGCTAAACTTTTTGTTGTGCAGTTTGATGAGTAGCTTATGATAAGTTGGCAAAATGACCATCTGTCAGAGGAAACAAAATACTGTAGAGGTTTTGTGGTGTTTTTTTTTTTTTTTTCTGAAATCAGAGTTGTTAGTAATATCCTTTCTTTACATTCGAACAACAATGACCGAAAACTACAGCAGTAAGTATCTGTTTTTAATCCCGGTTATAAACATTTGCTGTTTCCGTTGTCTATCTGTCTCATTCTTTGCTCCACTCCCTCGATCATTCATGCCTTATGGATATACTGGGATTCCAAACCCCTTCGCCGCTGTCCACCTCCCACTACCACTTCACCGTCCCTGTTTTAATTAAGCCACGTGAGAAATCAAACGTACTGTAATTGAACTTTGATTCAGCCGCATTGGGCCTCCAGTTTGCTAAAACGTGCCGCTTTCTGATTTCATTAAATTCTTGCCTGCTCTCCATGGGAGAGAGGAGAAAGAGAAAGAGCAAGAGAGAGAGAGAGAGAGAGAGAGAGAGAGAGAGAGAGAGAGGAGGGATAAAATGTATTCAGATGCACAGCACAGACCAAACCTTGTCGAAAGATTTTCAAAGCAGTTAAAACGAATGTCCCTAGGAGAGAGGAAGGTGAGCACGAAAGGGCACGCATGCAAAGAGGATAATGAGGCTTTCAGTATTATATGCAGTCACTTACCCACTCAGCTTTATACAGACCAAATCACAGGCGGTCTAAGTGCGCTTACGTACGATGCAAAGCATCAAGCGCCAGAGGAACGTGAAGGAATTGGATTCATTACTGACTTTCTGCTATTATGCACAAACAGGTGTTTGATGAATATGAACATGGAGAATGGTAGGAGGAAAGTGAGCACCACTAAAGTGGCATCCTTCCAGCCACAAGGGGGTGCTGGGGGTTTGGCGGGGGTTATGGGGAGGGGGAGCGCGAGAGAGAGAGAGAGAGAGAGAGAGAGAAAGAGAGAGAGGGAGGAATTTCTGGAGATCAGGACACACGTGTGCACCTCCACGCGCGCATACAGCGGCACATTATCTCCAAGTAAAGTGAGCTACTCATTTAGAGACAGGAATTTACAACATTGCACATATAAGTCAAAGATATGCAAGTAAGATGTGGTTTTATGAGCTCCTAACTAACTTGTCTTTGACGTTTAATGTACGGCATTCGAAGAGGGAACGCATTAAGTATTCATTCCTTATTCAAGACCTAAATAAGATGCGTTTAAAGCATCACAGCAACTCCGCTGGATAACCCTAAACATTTATAACATAGGCATGTGTTGTTGCATGCTCAGTCTGTCGTATTTCCTGCTTAGGCCAAGTAGCACATTTGTAATGATCCAGATCATTGATCACAGTTGCTGTTTTAGACCAAGATATTACCTCAGATATTGAATATGGGCAAGATCCCAAGTGAGTGACAGTTATTGTTTTCGAGAGAACGAGTAAAGGTTAAGCAAAGCTTATGAAACCTCCTGGCGCGTTTAGCTTTAGGTCCAACCTTGGCGCGTTATTTCAACCGAACGGCATAATCTTATGGTGCAACCAGAAACTAGCGAGGGGGTCGTAGTGATCTCCTGTCCCTCATGCCCTATCTATATTTAGTATTGGAAAATGCAAGATGTCAAACTTAATGCTTACTAAAACTTATTAAAAGAAGCAATCAGAGAGGGCAACATTCGGACCAAGAAAACAGGACCCAAGCTTCTTCAGTGTCCTCTCACGTCCTTTTTTCCGATGACCAGTTCATCATTTTCACTATTTGACCTCTTTGGTCAATGCAATGAAGTCGGCAACAAACGTAATTAAAGTCTTCTTTTTTATTTATTATTTATTTAAATCCAGCTGGGATAATTCATAGAGTATGCATTTCTCTTGGAGACAAATCTCTCCCTGTTTGAGAGAGAGCACAGTCCAAAGATTACTCGCCGACTCACTTTACAGCTCGGCTTGTCAAATTCGATGCATTTTATGGCCTTATTTGCTCTCGTCTATTTATTTGATCTCATTAAATCCTTGATAATTAGATGCACCCCTGCATGTCTACTTACCGTAAGCCCTCATAACAGATTCTGACCCAGGGTTAATCAAATAAGCATCGAAATCTGAATTTTACTATGGCGGGCAAATGACGCATTGAATTGTAAAAGGTTACATCCCTCCCTTATGTAGATTGATATCTGAATTCCATGTGTTCGTAACTGAGTAAATCCTACATGATTGCGTCGTTAATAATGGCTAGAATGGGAAAATACAGATGCATCAGGAAGACGGAGAAACATTTAGCGTTTTGTCATCATGAGAATGGTTTTGTGACATGATGGAACTCAGCAACTTTTAGGAACGTGATCATGTTAGTCAAGACCAGTCATATATCAATGTGTCATGAAGCACACAAATGTAATGAAATAACACAAAAAGCTGCATGCACCAATAGCGGCACACCTGAACAACTGTAACTACGGTATGTACAAAATTGGATCATTGTTTAATAGCCTTTGTCGAGCTTGCTGTTTGTGCAGCGCTGACCCTCCTACAGTACGTTCCAGCATGATAAATATCAATGTGTAGGTGGGGAATAGGAGCATGTAATATAATGGGACTCCTGCAAAATGATCAGAAATCAACTTAGAGGAATATCCAAAAGAGCATGTTAAACACCAAAATTGGTGTGATGAACTCTAGCTGAATTGTGCGCTAGGTCAGTGGGTTAAATCTGAGAGGTGCGGGTAGGATTGCTGCCTCACAGCTCAAACCAGGGTCCCTGGTTTGAGCCTGTCTGTATGAAGCTTCACATATTCTCTACAGGTTTAGCTATGGGTTGGTATGTACAGTAGTCTAAATTGTCCTAAGGTATGAATGGGTGTGCCGGTGTGTGTATGCATGGCACCATCCATCTATCTGGTGTGCCATCCAAAGTATATTCCCACCAAGCTCCCAGTGTTCCTGCGATAAGTTCTGGATCCATCACGACCCTGACCAGGACAAAGCCGTTACTGACGATGAATCAGTTATTCTTTTGTCCGGGGTGTCTTACTGATGTAACGTAGTGGTGCTCTTATAGAGTTAAGCAACCCTTCTTGTTTTCTTTGGGAAGGAAGAAGTCAAGCCTCATATTTTCCATCCTCCATCAGCATCCTCGCTTCTTTAAAAACCCAGGTTTACCCCTGTCCAGCCCTCCCGGGGAACATCTGGTCACTGTGACCCAGAGAGAAGATAGATTAAGCTTTAAGAGAAAGGACGAAGCTGTTCGTACTGCCTCATCCTCCCTGCAAGAAGTTGGCCGATTGTTCCAATATGCCATCTGCTCTCTGCTTTGAACTTCCGATCAAAAAGCTGTCAGCACACCACTCTTGTAGTCTTCTCATTTTTTATTTATTTATTTTCCACCCCCCCCCTTGCTGCTCCTCTGCTCCCCCGTTGTTGTCGAATCTGTCATATTGGTGGCTGTGTTTCAGACCCCTGTGTGCACTCTGCAGATGAAGGCGAGGAATTAGCACCGCTGCATATTGATGGCCTGTCGCTCACATGAGGCTCAAAACCGGAGAGCAAACTCATGCATTTATACATCAAAGTGACAAGCTGATTTTAACAAGCCACTGGCCATCGACAAAGACTGGGTCAAGGGAGCTGTCTCAAGCTACAGCCAGGCTGCCTATAGAGGCTCTCAGATGGTGTCTGCGTGACACTTGTAACCTGGTTACCCTTCTCTATTTCTCTTGGCTCCATATGTCTGAGGAGAGCAAGAGGTTGCTTGTCATGACGTTTAAGAACGCGAGCCAACATTTTGTCACAAGTGATGTCCTCTTGAAAGAACCAAATACATCAGCATCGTCCCGTGAGAAGAGAGTAAGAAGGACAGCCTCCGATGGAGCTAAATCTTTTGACCTGGTCTCGAAGTTGCAAAGTTTAAAAAAGAAAAAAAAAGAAAAACAAAAAATCTCCGCTTGTAACTTTTCAACGAACGCTGGTTTGTCAGAAGTTACAACGGTAATAATTTCCATTTTGGCTTGTACACCAAACGTTGTAGAATGTTAGACCGACCTGACGCAGACGAAGCCCCGCCACCCACTTGACTTCTTCTCTGGTTGACTTGCAGCTATATCTGTTCAATTTGGCCAATTAGGCAATACTACCGTTACACAGGTAGCCGTATGGTGACCATGCGGCCCGCTGTGTGATCAGCCTGGCTGCCTGGCGGAGCAGGATGTCTCATGGGTTTAGAAATTTGCATTCCATCTTGTGCTGGCAGGGGAGGACCTGGCACAGGTGTCTGTGTATCTGTGTGTGTGTGTGTGCGTGTGTGTGTGTGTGTGTGTGTGTGTGTGGCGAGCCATAGTGCCTGCATAGACAGAGGCAGAAGAGGTTCAGGTGCTACCTGGAACACATTCCAACTGGGACTGCAGCAGCTGAGCTCACCCTGTCCAGCTGTGTACCTTCAGGGTACACAAACTACAAGAGAAAACACACACACACACACACACACACATACACAAATGCTCAGCTGGGACTCAGCAGTTTGGTCCTAGTGTGATTCCAATCCTTGTGCCAGACTCTGTGCCCATTTCTCTCCACTGCTGCTGGAGACCGTGCCCAATAGCGATTATATTGCCTTAATTGGGCTCGCAGCACATAGAGACAGGAATGCATCCAAATACACAGCATCCATTGGCAACAACCTGATCCAGGTATTCCTCCAGATTTCATTCCTCCTTCCCTCCCTCCATCGTTTTCATGTGACTCAGAAATGAAGTGATACCACTTGACTCATGAACCCTTTTCGCACGTGTCTATAATTGGATAACAATCCTTTCCTTTTTCGATTTTGGATTCTTCATTTTTTTTCTCTCTCTCTCTCTCTTTTCTGTTCTAGTGGTCAAGAAACATGACTCCCCCTCTTATAGAACGTGACATTTGGTGCTTGACTCATGAAGAGATAAGAACAAGGGAAAAGAAACTAGGTTGAAATTGCTTTTCTGAACTGGAAACCTATTGGCTGAATAAGAGTAAACTGCGCTCGGGCTCCAGTGCCGAATGCCCGGTTATTTTCACCATTGGTGGTTCGGAAAAAAAAAAATAATTATAAGGATATGTAAAATGTATATGTGCACTAGAGAAAACCTAAAAGTACAGCATATTTATGACTTCTTACACTCTTAGGATGAAAACAAAATAGGTTCCATCTAATCATAAAGGTTCCTTCTGTAATGACGAAGGCTCTTATTCACAGTATACCCATATTGAGCATCTTCTTAACAGCCATTGTACTGTTCGTCTTTATATTATACAGTTCTAGAAAAACAGTGATATATTATATTCTCACTATCTGTGACCCAGAAGAGTATGAGTTCCCTTTTGAGTTCGTTTCCTTTGTTTTTCCTCACCACCATCACGACTGGCTTTCTCATTAAGGATCTAAATATACAGTACATTCTGATTTCTATAAAGCCGCTTTGTGGCAATGTCTACTATTAAAAAGCGCCGTTCGAATTAGATTTTATTGAATCTAGTTCTAGATGGCCCCAGCTGTGAAAGCTTTAATGGTTCTATATCAATCCGAAGAACATACTTTTTTTTGTTCTTTTTTTTAAGTAAGAGTCTCGCATTAAAAACCTTCCGAAGAACCGTACGTTTTTAGTTGTCAAAACTTTTCTTACTATATAAATGCTTGTAATATTAAGACCTTCATTTCAGACAAATTCCACGTAAGTACGTACATAACTGGAACTTTCCATAGATATATCCAAATAATGTTGTTTTAATTCTTTTACAGAGTGTAGGGTACTTTTTTTATGGATCTTTTTTTTTTTTTTTTTAAGTGCAAGTGCGTTTTTTTTTTTTTTTTTTTTGGATCTGGGCTTTGATCCATCATAACCACCAGAACAGCTCTGTGGAGAGCGTATGAAGAAATGAAAGTAAATGAGAAACAGTGCATGAGAACCAAAGTCAACGTTTACTTAATGAGCGTAACTGATGGGCTTGTTATTTTTAAGCCCAGTTTTACATCATGATGATTGCAGGGTTTGCTTCTTACTTTAATACTCGACACATTAGGAGGAAATCAGACTATAATTAATCCTAATATGTGTAGCTACGCATTAAATATTCATCATGTGCTTACCGTCTCTTTGCCGTTTTTTTTTTTTTTTTTCATTTTTTTTTTAAAGCGTGAATGTAATTTCACCAGCTAGTCCAGAGAATAAACAACTATACAAGATACATTTGTACTCCAGAGACATTTCACTAATAGTCACAATGACATTATAAGTACTGTATAAGGTTTACTAAGCGAGTGCTTTATCGCAGCGGTTTTAACCATCATTTATGCTTTTGAGGGTGGCCCGGACAGTATAAACCCCTGTGCTCGAATGTATCCAGGACAGCAGGCGGGTCTTTCGTATTTTGCCATGACATTTTAGCAACGTGAGTTGCATGCATCCAGATTGTTAAGGACTGTGCATGCTTTCTAGTAGGCTCGTGGGATTATGCGAGCTGCTGTTATCTGTCACCCCAAGTACATTTGAAAACAATGTGCGACACAGAAAATCGCATGTTTATTCATTACGGTTTCATTACATTCGTCTCAGTCACTTAGGAGCTGTACAGTATTAAGGCTGATTGTCGTGAGCAGAATCCTACTTGTCATAATCATCTTAACAAGATTCTAGACAAAAAATAGCACATTTAACACTATGGGTTCCACTTACAGTATATTTATCAGCTGCCAGCTTATAAAGCTGCATGTGATGTAACGTATCCTGTTTTGGATATTGCACGATGAACTAGAAATATCTTTAATATTAGGGGGTTGCGTAATTCCGTGGCCTAGTAAATATCTTTCATTATTTATCAACACTCGTAAAACACAGTTTAGGTAGTTTAGCGTGTTGAGCGTGGGGCCCGGTAAGATTCGTATTTGTCATCGGCTTCTATTCTTATTCAATAGTAGAAAAATTGTGTTCTTTTTGCCAATGTGATGGATGGATGGATGGATGGATGGACAGACGGGATGGATGGATGGAATAAAAAGAAAGAACATGACTTCTCCGGGGGCAAATCATACGAATGATGAAGTAATTCGTAATGTCATATCTGTACATTTAATATTGCCCTCTAACACTATGCCGCAATTTTTTTTTAGTTTGTTTAAAATCTCCAAAATGGGTTTCGGCGTGATATATTGTGGAACATCAATGTCAGAGAGCTGGATGTAATATCAAGCCCAAATTTAGACATCTAAGACACTCCTCCGTTTCAGCAAATCACCACCTCGTTTGCATGATTGTCTCAGAAACGCCCGGAGAGCACTCAAGTCTGTAGTTACATCGGAAGTCCGAATACAAAATTTCGGTATCAGCTCATCACTACACAGGTGCAATCCAGCTGAAAACGGCCCAACACCAGTCATTACAGTCTTAATAAATGGAAATATGTTCATTACAATCATCTCCGCCTAGTATTTTGCATCCTGTGGATGAAACGTTTCCTCTCCCGGCTTATTAGAGGTGCTGAAAGTGTCTGTGTGATAATTGTGGAAGTTCTTAGGGTTAAACTGATGTGTGCAATTGCAAAAAAAAAAAGATTGAGTGCGCTATGAATGGCCTTAAGTGGTGTAAAGTTTCAATCTTACAAAAGAAGAAGAATATTGTCAGTGCTTTTTGACTGAATGTGTCACTGGCTGTTCTCTTTGCAGATTTACCACTGGTGAACCTCTCAGTTGAACCCCAGCCAGTGTTGGAAGGAAACCTGGTGAAGTTCCACTGCTCCGCTAAAGCCAATCCACCTGTCAGTCAGTACAGGTACAGTAATACACTTGTGCACAACACAAAGTATGCATTGAATCCAAATTCCATTCAATCGTATTTTCTAATCGTATCACCAAATTTGGGGAGGAGGCTTCATAGTTTGTATATATCATCATCTGTGAAGTAGGTTTATACCTTTTATTATATATCTTTTGCAAACATGTGACTTGAAATTTGCTTTGGCAAGTTCAGGAGCAGATGGACATACAGTACTGACATTTCTTTCTGAACAGATGGAGCTAAGAGCAAGCTATTCTTTATTTTATTTTTTTTTTCTCCCCTTTTTTATACCCACCACACATGGGGTCGGATTTCAGAATATGCTCTCAGGCAGAGGTTTTAAAGTAAGCTTAGGGAAGGTATGAATAGAGTAAAATCCAGAGTGCCAGGAACCACTTAGCATCAAGCCTTTAGAATTGTTAGGAAAATGGAAAGGATATCTCAAGTGCACACAGGTGGCCGAACTGAGAAGCATTCCTCCTAATGGAGTTTAACGTGTGTGTGTTTTTTTTTTTTTTTTAATAATACACCATGAAGCCCTGAAACCCTTGGTTTGCTTATTGATTTACACCAGAAAAGAGATGTCTGTAGTTTTCGGAGGGCATCTTTCATTTAGTCTCACTCCTAAATGTATCAGAGGCCACACCGGCTTCTTTTTAACATCCTAAGGAAAACAGTTTGTTGGCTGTCACGCACTTCATCGATTGGATAAGAGAACAGGATAGAACAAAATCAATGGCGTTTAAAGCAGAAATATTCAAGTATTAAAGGGACTAAAAGCAGCCGTGCGAATGGCGTTCTGTTTTTATCGGGCTATTCCGTTATCGGTTGTCCCTTGACACCACTTTAGACTTGCGGGACGGTTTTGGTTTCGACGCTCTAGTTTGTTAAATCTGAATGATTCCAAATCATTAACAGGGAAGATTTTTTTTGGTGTTCCTCCAAACACAATGTACATATCAAACAGCCTTCAAATGGAAGAGATAATAATAATAATAATAATAATAATAATAA
>JAOVYU010000038.1:4320161-4337329 GCA_025674565.1 Synodontis membranacea | reverse complement strand
TTATTATTATTATTATTATTGTTATTATTATTATTATTATTATTATTATTATTATTATTATTTTATTTTATTTTTTTATTATTATTATTATTATTTTTTTTTTTGCAGGAGATGAATGCAAGTGTACCAGGTTTAAAAAAAAAGTGTTTGTTGGTGCTGCTGTCAAATACTACATCGTTGTTATAATCACACTTCACCATTTAATACTAAAGGCAAGTCAGTTTTAAAGACATTTTGTCTCAGGTGTTTAAAAAAATAAATAAATAAATAAATAAAAAGATATACAAGGTTCACCTGAAGCTGCTGAAAAAGAAAAGCTCCAAATGATAAAGTGGTGAGGCCTCTGTTTGGTGCTCTGTTTGGTGTTTGGTTGCTCATTTTGTTTCCCTCCATTCTTGGAGTACGTATTGATGTATTTATTTTTGAAAGACACAGCAGCGCTCAGTCTCTTGATGCTCTCTTGTCTGGTAGTAAAAGCCAGACTCTGTGCCAGAGTGATTATTTGTTGAATTGACTCGGCTTGTCCATGCTGTGTTATTGTAGGCGGCTATCATTTGTTGTCCGCAGAGTCCCTGCCCGTGGCCGTGATTATCGGCGTGGCGGTGGGAGCTTTCGTCGCCTTCATCGTCCTCATCGTCACCCTCGGAGCCTTCTGCTGCACGCGCTCTCAGAGAAGTATGTGTCACAGTGCTGAGCTCGGTTCACCTTCCTTAGCGAGACAGAACAGTGTGTGAGGGTTCAAGTCATTTCACACACGCCAGGCTTTCGTTTTTCTTTTTTTCCTTCTCCGCATCGATTGCACTTTCTTTCACATTCGCCTTCCCTCCATTCCTTTATAAAGCTCCACCATCCTGCCATTCTTCAAACCTGAACAGCTCATCCAAGTTATTGAAGAAAAACTCCACCCTGAAACACACAAACGTTTGTGACGTGTTTAGTGATTTTGGTGCAAATTCCATTGCCGGATTTTCATTAACCCTGTGAGAAGGAAGCATTAAGCACGTGCTGTTCTGTGCTGTCACAAGAGAACATGCTAGCACATTTACTAGGAGAAAATGTTTTTTTTTTTTTCTTTCCCAAAACATAAGGCATGAAAAGCCCAGGTTTTGCTCATCACATTATATTGATGAGAAACGCAAGATAGCTACGTGATACGAGACTCTGAGATCTAGCAATCTACGAGATGATAAACACCAAGGCATGACGCTGGTAGTTTACAATCTGTTTGAGAAGAGAGAAGGTGAGAGAGCTGGACAGACTAAAGGAGTAGACTTTGGTGAGTCCCGAATCCCACTATCAGCAGGGAGCCAAACTGAATTGTGGGTAATGTAACAAAAAATGTTCATGTTAATGAAGTAAGCAATTGCCTAAAAAATGCAAAATAATTCCAAAAAAAAAAAAAAACCCTGGATGCCACTGAAGAGCAGATGTGAATTCTAAAGATTAATGTTCAAGTCATTCAGGGTGGATTTTTCCTTTAAGAGGCCTTTTTTTTTTAAAATAAGTTCAGGAAGTGAAGGTACAGTAAGGCTTGCAGGAAGTGTCACTGGAGGCGTTGAAGAGCCTTGAGCATGTTGTTGTTGTATACTGCAGAAGACGCTCACCTGGTCATGCCCTCCCTCCCTGCCTCCATCTGTGCTCAGCAGAGAGAACTTTCAAGCAAAATTAAGACAGAAAGTAAGCCCTCGTTACCTGACCGCCGCCGATTAACACTACAGACAGTGCCACTGACGTGCGTCTGGATGCTACACGCTTCACTAACTATATCATGTTGGCATACAGACACAGAGACATGAACCAAGCCTTGTATAGTTGCATGAAAGGATTGAACACATGTGACTTTATAGAGCACTTGATATAGTATTTAACACGAACATCTGTCTGTCAGACCTCAAAGGCGTCGTCTCGACCAAGAATGATATCCGTGTGGAGATTGTGCACAAAGACCACAACGCTGCACGGGAAAGCGAGGACCATGCAGCCATGAAGCAGCTGATGGTAAGGGATTTTTTTTTTTTTTTTTTTAAGCTAAAACAAATTTTAGCCCTCACTCATTTGCACTGAACAATCACGCCAGCTCATTACACCTTCTCCTGTCATGTTCTCACATAATGAATGCTAATCATCGCCATCCAGTGCTAATGCTAATACCAAGACCATGAATAATGCAGTTTGAGATTGTGTGAGCATGTGTGTGTGTGTGTGTGTGTGTGTGTGTGTGTGTGTGTGTGTGTGTGTGTGTGTGTGAGAAAGCCCTGATCGCCTGAAGCCCTATATTTAGCCTCCAGCCTGCTTCTCCCGGGAAGACGACGACAACGCAGCCTTAGAGATGCCAATGATCAAGTGGCCTGGGGCCTTTTTTTTCTTTTTTTTTCTTCCACAGCATTTCTCAGAGAATTGCTGTCAAAACATACAATAGCACCCTCTTTTGAAATCCCACTATGTGTTCTGTGCTTCCCTAAGGCCTTGCAAACAGCACCAAGATTCTACTTAAAGCTCAGGATGCGATTATCCCTGAGGCTAAGTCTGTGACATGTTGACAACTCTTGGTGATGAGATCAAAAAAGTATTTTGGGGAAATTGACACAGCTTAATTGAAGTTCTTGGCAATACCATGAAGTCAGTTGACACTGGATATAATAGGCAGAGGATGGAGGTTATGTTTTAATACAGTAGGATTGTGTGTTATTGGTTGTGTCCTCAGATCGAACGGGGAGAATTCCAGCAGGAATCTGTTCTCAAGCAGCTGGAGGTCCTGCAGGAGGAGGAGAAAGAATACCAACACATCAAGGTGAGCAGGGGGTCCAGTAGGGGGTCCAGTTCCTCAGGATTGAGTTGCTTTGTTGCCAGAGTATAGGCATGCACAGTCTGTCCAACCGCAGGTCCCAGAGCAAGTTGATGTTCAATCCTGGGCAGTAATTTTTCAAAGAGTAATAACATTTACAGTCCAGAGCATAAGGTTGCATTTCCCTTAATACAAAAACGGGGATTAGAATCAGAAAAAGAATCAGAACACAGAGGCAGAATTTGAATCAGAATCAAAATGCAGAAGCAGAAGTTGAATTAGGATCAAAGTCCATCATTAGAATCAGAATGACAGTTAAAAGAAATTCGAATTAAAATGAGGATTAGAATCACAAAAAGAATCAGAACACAGAGGCAGAATTTGAATCAGAATCAAAATATCAAAGCAGAAGTTGAAGTGGAATCAAAGTCCATCATTACAATCAGAATGAAAATTGCAACAAAAAAAAAAAAATTTGAATTAAAATGAGGATTAGAATCGGAAAAAGAATCAGAACACAGAAGCAGGATTTGAATCAGAATCAAAATGCAGAAGCAGAAGTTGAATTAGGATCAAAGTCCATCATTAGAATCAGAATGACAGTTAAAAGAAATTCGAATTAAAATGAGGATTAGAATCACAAAAAGAATCAGAACACAGAGGCAGAATTTGAATCAGAATCAAAATATCAAAGCAGAAGTTGAAGTGGAATCAAAGTCCATCATTACAATCAGAATGAAAATTGAAAAAAAAAAAATTCCAATTAAAATTAGAATTATAATCTGTTCAGAATTAGAATTAAAACCAGAATTTAAATAAGAATTAGAATGACACAGAATTAAATTAAGAATCGGAATACAGAATTCCTCTTAATGCTGCTTACTGTATACACAACAAGCACAATATGCAATACACAATGTTAACACATTACACAATTCACACAATATGCAGTATACTAGACTTTTCCATTTGTATTCCTCTCTCTCTCTCAAACCCAACACACCCCAGCGTGCTTTGTTCCAGCTGCCGATGGAAACGATATTGTATTTCTCAATGGACACCGTATATTTTTATCTGTTTATAGTTACATTTAATGATGCGGAGCATCCGTGAGACAAGCTACGTCCTGTTATCACGTATTAAAGCAGTTATAACAAGTCACCCCTCTTTTGATTAATTTAATTAATCTCTTGATTAATCCACACCTTCTGACCAATTAGAATCAAGAATTCAGCATCTTGTGATTTGTTTTCAATCTCTCGCGTCAGGATACGCCCACGTTCATTTTAGCATCTTTGAATTGTTCGTTGTTCCCAGATTGTCAGCTACAATAGAGCTAATGTTCACCTTCTCGTTCCTCCCCACGCGCATAAACCGTGGGTGCTGGAACATTTGCTCTCGCCGTTATTTACTAACAAATCAAACCAAAAAAAAAGATTTACAACATTTTCTCTCTACTTATAAGCTGGAATTATTTTTCGATTACTTGCTCTAAAAGAGCGCGTTTCCGGGATACAAAGTGAAAGTTTGCCAAGGCTGGATGTGCCCAGTGAACGTTGCCTAAGCAGGATAAATGTAGTCACTGCGCGATCATCCGGGGAAAATTGTTTCTTCTGAAATGGAACTTTTCGTCGTACTATTCAAAGTTTTATTTCAGTGAGGTTTATGGGCTGCAATAAAAGCCTCATCAGGATAGATGGTCTATGACCGGAGCCGAGTGCCTTCTTTATATGAGCGGAGTCTATGAAGAGCCGCTCTTATCTCTGCCTTAGCTCTATCCTTATAAATCTCATCTATCTGACCATAAACACACTAAACACAACATGGTGTAAATCAAACGACGTCCATCAGTCACATTTACTACCGAGGAACTGCAATATGTGCATAAAATATCAAGTCTGTTTCTATGATGTTAGATATTCCAGACAAAGGCTTCTTCGCTGAACTGTCCTGTATTTATTCTCTTTATATTTTATATGTATTGTCAGCAGCACTGGTGGCTGCTATATCATCTTTTCATTTATTCCCCTGGGCTTTAGCCTTCATGGGTGTGTGTGTGTGTGTGTGTGTAAGTGATGGAGCAGAGAAACTATAAGACAGAATGAGATACAGAGTCGAAACACCCACACACACACAAACCTTTTTGTCTGATAAATCCTTCCTTGGGTTGTCATAGCAGAGTCATCTGGGAGTGATTATTTTCCCTCCCATAGGTCCTTGCCCTTCCACACACACACACACACACACATATAGCTGCTTGGCAACTTAGCAACTGGGTGCAGTACTACCACAGTTCTCTGATTACACCTTTCCAGTGTATTTCGAAAAAAAAAGAGAATTTTCAAACCAATTAAAGTCTGTGTAAAATTGTGCATAGAGTACTGTTAAACTTATTTGTGCTGCCAGGCCGTGAAAAAGCATTGAGAGCTGATTAATTAGCAATTCAGGATTTTTTTTTTTTTTTTTTTTTTTTAATTTATTGTTTTATCATTACTGTGGAAGAAAGATTCATGACATTGAACTATCTTCTGCTCCCACTGTATCTGATCGCCGGGTCATTACAAGCTCAAGCTCAGGGAGTTTTTTAGGCACCCACTAGAACAGATTGATTGATTTATTGATTTATTTATTTATTTAATCATTTAAAAAAAAAAAAAAAAAAAAAAAAAGACTATAAATTTTTACTAAAATAACTTTAGCAATCTTTTTGAGAACCTTCACCTCCCAAAGAATAGATCAGTACAATTTTCCCATGAAAAGTGTCATAGTTACATCATTTTTATTTTATTTATTTATTTATTTTTATATATTTTTAGAAAAAGCATTTCTCAGGGGTTATTTGAAGGGTTAATCATCTTGCTACTTGGAAACTTTTTTGTAAGGTTCCCAGAAATTGGGCTTAAAGGTTAAGATATGTAATATCAGGATTTGCGAAACAAACAAACAAAAATAGTATGAATATATTCAGTGGGTAGCATTGCTGATTCACAGCTCCAGGTTCCCGGTCGTGGTTTGATCCTGAACTTAGGTTCCTGTCAATGTAGAGTTTCTAATGCTCTCAATGTCCTTGTTGTTCTCTCCGAGCTCTCTGGTTTCCTCCTATCTCTCAATGGCGTGTTGGTGACTCAACATCGGCCCTAGTTGTGAATGAGTGTGTGATTTCGTGTGTATGACACTCTGTGTTGGACCGGCATTCCGTCCAGCATGTGTTCCCAGTGTTCCTGGGTTTGGCTCTGGATCCACCACAGCCTTGAACTGTAACTGAAGATGAATGAATATGTAAAGCTTGGTATTATCTTTTTCTTTACTTACTCATTTACTTTCAGTCACCACTTATATTGGTCAGGGTCATGGATTTGGAGTGTATCCTGGGAACACTGGATACAGTATGTGTCGCCGATAACAACTTCATACCTTTAGGATTTGCTACTGCACACAAAACTTCACCATGATCAAGAATGTGGCGATAATAAACTAGAGTATACGGGTGGTTAATTGTTTTCGCTTTCCAAAATGTCTCTACTTGTAATCTGTCTGAAAGGGAAAAGGTTTGCTGGGAAAGTTTAAATGTTCCCAAAGCCAAACGGTGAACTTACTTATTTCAGTGCTGTATTTGTAAAAAATCACTGTTAAAGAAATGCTTTGCTTTCCTCTCCGTGTTTCATCCCCATCTAGGATCCCACTAATGGCTACTACAGCGTGAACACCTTCAAGGAGCACCACGGGACCCCTACCATCACACTGGCTAGCACCCACAACACCACCGAACTGAGACGTGAAACCTCCACAGGCAAGCAGCGAGTACCCACAGGCATGTCCTTCACCAACATCTATTCGACTATTGGTGGCGCACCCAACCCTCGTTTGTACGAGTACGGCGGGCGCTTCGTCCTGGGCACGGGCAGCAGCTCCATTGAGCTGTGTGAGCGCGAGCTGCAGCAGCGTGCCTCCCTCAGCGACTCGGGTTCCTTCATGGACACGCAGTGCGACAGCAGCGCCAGCAGCTACGCGCACTTCGACAAGGACAGCAAGGCCTCGGCGTCGTCTTCATCACACCACTCGCACTCATCCTCGCAGAACTCGGACCTGACGAGACCCCTTCAGAAGCGCATGCAGACTCACGTGTGACGACGTCTGCAGATTATGTCAGGAAGCAAATCAAGCACACAAGCTCTCTTTTTCTTACTCTTACCCGGAGACTCTTTGTCTCTGTAATGTCATCATAAGAATCTCGCAGTACAATGCAGCTTTGGACAGAAAAAAAAAAATAATAAAAAATACAAAATCTTTGTGGTCATGGTTCCAAATCCAGACAAGTCAAATCTCCTGAACTGAGAAGAAGCACTTTCAATGTAGTACTAGTGAGAAACGTCTCAGCTACTGTATAGAACACCCGAAACAGGATGAAACCCTGCTGACAAAAAAGACAAAACACGTGCAACGTGTGGAAAGCCGCTCATAAAAGGATGGAGGGCTACAGAATATGAACAGAGTCTACAGTGCTGTTGACACCTTCAGTCCATGATGCCTTTGGCAGCATCAGAAAGACAACATCCTGATTCTCTTGTCTTCTCTTGCTCTCTTGTACAGTAGACCTGTCTAAGTGAGTGTGTATTATTTGACAGTAACTCCCCCCCCCCTTTCCCAGCAGCTATGACTTTTACTTCTGTGTGGATGGAAACTTATTAAAAAGAAAAGAAAAGAAAAAAAAAAAAAAATGACTTTGCCAACAGACTTAATCACTGTCAGTCATATATATAGCTGGATTCCAGTTTTCCTGGATCCAAGAGATATATCGTTCTCGGCCATTCTGTACATCCTTCTTCTTCTTCTTTTTTTTTATTTCCTTGCTGTCCTTTGTCAGTCTGATCACATGTCTTCTTCACTCTTTTCTTCACTGCTTGTTGACTTTGCCGACCTTAATGAGGACTTATAAATGGATTTGATCTTTTCTATCTAAGGTGATTTGAAATGCACAGGATGTTTTGGCCATAAAGTGGGAACAGTGCAAATTTTTTTTCCGCTACTTTGATAACGTAAGAACGCTCGGACAGCGTGTGACGCGGCACGGATTTGGTCTTGTGCAAACCTCACGCAAACCGGTGACACGATTTACACCATCTACTCTGATTACCTTTCTGTGGCTTTCAAGTCTTAGTATATAGTCACATTGTTTACACTGACTGAAACAGATTTTTTTGATCTCTGAAGACCCCCAGACGGAGCTCTGTGTGCTCTCCACAGCCTTCAGACTGCACTGCAGTACACCTGCTCACTGTTTTAAGTGAACTGTCTGCACACCGAGTTGTACCTTTGAGACTCTGATTTCATTCTAAATTTGTTTCTACGATGTTTTCTGTTTGTTTGTTTGTTTGTTTGTTTGTTTGTTGTTGGCGTCCCCCCCCCCATCAGTTGAGAGCACTTAAAGTTACTGCGTGATTACACACACAAGCAGCTGTACAGATGCACTGTTCAAAAAAAAAAAAAGCGAACCAAAAGCAGAGCAGGAAGAAGTAAGGAGATGCGCAACGCATGATGCATGCCAGGTGCAGACTGAGGCAAGCAGGTGCTGTTTGGTATGATTACAGCCTCATCTACATGATATGTATATGTATTACACACACTTATTTGCCTACGAGGCTTTGAGTAGAAGACGTCCCAAGTTTCTGACAAGGCAAGGACACCAGATAAGGATACACAGGATACCAGGTTTCTCTTTGTGTCAGCTGGATCAACTCGAGTGCACTGCGAGAAGCGAGATTAAACATGACAAAGTGCTACCAGGGGTCAGACAACTAGAATCAACTAGTCACCTTGCTTTATAGTTAAAACGATACAAAAACATCACTGTTTTATTAGTGCAGTTAATGCCGATCAACAGCAGCAAAAAAAAAAAAAAACAACAAAAAACATCAAACCGCACTTGACAAACAGTTTACAACCGTATGCAGATGACATCACATTTCCATCTTCTTAAGGCTACACATGAAAATAAACAAATCGGTCAAATATCACTTTGGCGTGTATCATTTTACACGATTTAAAGACATACTGATTCTTAAAAGTGCGGACAAATGGGTGGCTCAGTTGAAATTTCAGATTCTAAAACTGAAAGCACACAGCATGGAAGCTTATGTCCATCCAAAGAACCATTCATTATTGCTCAATGACCTGCCTTCCTTCTATACAGGATGTGATGTCTAGAGCAGCCACCTGGACGTTTTTGCACGCTGATGACCTGGTAGTTGAACCAATGGGTTTAACTTTGACCCCGGCGGTATCTGGAAAGGGCACTGGCTCAGCCTTTAAACTTATCTGACTTGCACCGGATAGTGATGTCCAACCTGCGGCTCTGAAAACACTTGCTGGTCATGAAGGAATTTTGTGCCACAGTGAAGGAAAAAAGGATAAATTAATTAATGGACACTTCCGCAGACACCTCTACAACTGATCCAAAGTGATAACGTGATAACGATCAATTAAAGCAAAATAAAATAAAAGAAGACTTTTCCAGGCGAAGACGTGAACAGCTGTAGAATTGGTTTCGTTTATAGTCCGACGTATTTCCGGTCTAACAAAATACATTTAATCTGCTGGGCTTTTCCACCACCTCAGCTAGTCACGACAACAACTAGTGAATGTACTTGTCAACAAGTCATCTAGCACAGGCAAGACCTAGTATCTTAGCAGTTCAGTGTGGAAAAGTTGCCTGAAAATGATACCGGATATTTGTTGATGAACGTTGTTTGTTGTTACAACCTCCTGTCCAATCTACACCACTCGCATTACAATTGTTAGCATTGCTACAGTGTACTGTACATAACGTGATCAAGGAATCGAATGGCCATAAATACTTTGTCAATAGAACATGAGGTGTGGGAACAGTCGAAGCTAATCCAGCGTCAGTTACGAAACCGTCTGACATGGTGACGTGAGACAAAAGGACAACGATTCAACATATTTGTCTTTATTCCGGTCATCACTGTAATACACCATGTTCCATGACAGCGCAGCCATGACATTGTTGTAGATAATGATGCAAAATTAAGTCCGCAAATGTATAGAACGTGGGAATGTGAGATTTCAACGCATCTCTATGGATACTGTGAAAGAATGTGGAGCTTGCAGATGTGAGGGATTGCAATTATATCTGTTGCACATAATAGTTAGGTAGCGTGGATGAAAATGTTGGTTAAAACGGAAGCAAATCTGCCTCAGAAACTCACCCACTCGGCACCTTCTTATAAACCATTCACACACAGCAGTGTACGTCATATGTGCATTTTGCGAAACACGGCGATGCAAAAGTTTCCCCGTTGCAGAAAACTTTTCAGGAGGGTAATGACTAGGGTTCTGATTATTTTGTTGATATTGAACTTTGTAGACGTATGGTATAGAACGTTCAGACCAGAACTTTAATACTGGAGTCCAGAGTAGTTTGGCACTTTCTTTCCTTTATTACACTAACTAAACCTGGTAATTTATTGATAAGTTGAATTGGTTATGTTCATGAAGGAAAATCAGCAAACTCTGCTGGATTCTGGGTTTCCAGGGCTGGAATTGACCATCTCATGGCCTAGGGGGTTTTTCAAAATTTGGACCACAGTTTGGACCACCTCTGTATTCAGGACCAAGCCTTTGAAAAATACTGCAGCAGAACCGATTTGGAAAAAGAATGGATGTAGTTAACGAAACAATGAACCATTGCGGCTTCTCTATCAGGACATCCGTTGCTGCCAATTGATGTAAATGATTTACTTTCATAGATTTCCCATCCCTGGTCTGATTAGTGAACTGGTATGGCTCTGTTTTTGGCAAGCGTTCAAAGAGAAACTGGATAGATAGAAAAGTTGGACTTGCATCCGGCTCTATACTCTTACGGCTCTGAGGGTAATCCTTTTTTTTTTTTTTTTTTTTTTACCGAGGGCCAAGGAAAAGCCGGTGTTGATTCTAGATTTAGATTTGTGACCAAGAGTGTCTAGAGGTTGGAGTTGATGGGTAACTTTCGATAAAAGAAGACAATTGAGAAAGCAAAACTGGTTCCATAAATTGTTCAATTTCGATTGTTCAAACAATGATATGAATTCTATTGGTCTATTTCCCAGCATGCCATCGTGAAGTGCATTTTTATAATGGCTTTAAAGAGTCATGAAGGATGTTAGAAACTTCTAAAATGCTACAGTTTGGAGTTCTTTCAATCCCATGCTTTTTTTCTTCTTCAAATAATCCATCTGCTATGAAAAATTATTCAAGAGATTTGAATAAACTATTGATCAGACCATCGATTTACTTTAATTTTCCATCTTCCAATAGTTTCATTCTTTTTTGGAGGGGTTGGTTGTTCCACTTCTATGTGGGATTAATATGGATAGGATTGAACAGGTTGGGTTGAGGGTCAATCCCAAGAGCCCAAGAGTGGCTCAAACCCCCAAACTTCATATCAGCAACCCAGTGCCCTCATTCCATTAATTCTTTAATAACTCAAATTACCATGTGCTAGATTTTCAGCCCACATCTCAGCCAGTCCAGGATTTTGTTCTGCTCCAGTTCCCAACGTGCCAATTAGTTAATTAAATGCTGTAAAAGCTTGAGCAAAGTGTTTCACCATCAATTATCCAGATGATATATTTTATAAGCAGCTTAAAACTTAAGACTGAACCTTTGCAGGTAGGTCAGGTGTGTTCTCCGCGGTGTATGCGGACACCGTTACTGTAACAATCAGCTTCGTTCCTCTACTCCACTAACAGACCCTTCATTAAGAGGAAGAGGAAGACTGTATCCTGCTTATTAGACCATGTAAAACACCAGCTTATCAGTTCTAACACCCCTGCTCAGCTCACGGATGTCCTAAGAATGATATAGTGGGGGAAGAAAAAAATCAGAAATGTACAGCGCATGATTTCCATCATCATCATCATCATCATCATTATCTTCCATAAGACTACTGTAGAGGTGTCATTTAAGTCAAATCAGCATTCAGGGTGCGGGCGTGCAAGATGAGTCATAAGACGTTGTAAACACTTTACATAGCATTACGTACATTTGCATTTCTGTAAGCTTTCACACATGAGTGCTGTTGACTGGGTCTAATTTTACAAATGGATTGGTGCCCACTGCAAGGCTTAAACACGACCAGCCTGTTTCGCTGCTGATAATACAGCTCGCAGCTTCCCATGTGCTGTATATGAATCCCTAATGCTCTCTGTATATAATTTGCTGTTATTCACCTTTCTTCTTTAGTTAGTTTGGATATTACAAGGCGAAATCTAAATGTCACTGACAGTGTACAGACAATCACTTTTATTTTATTTTTTATTTTTTGGCAGTTTCATAAGAGAAATTGGAGTTGGATATTCCCCAGAACAGACTTTTACAGATAATTTCCTTATGAATTTCATTTTTTTTTTCCTTTTTCTACTTTCTGTACACAAACCATTACTGTAACTCAGATGTTGGAAAATTGTGCTTTTATTAAACCGTTAATTATTACGAGTTAATCTTTGAATAAGAGCATGTGAATTCTATCCGGGGTTTTTTTTTTTCTTTCTTTCTTTCTTTCTTTCTTTCTTTCTTTCTTTTCCTACATACAGAGTGAACATTGTTCTTGGATACTGAAATCTGTGGATTCATTAGTTCTGTGTACCATTTTATCTTCCCAAATCGCTGAACCTTGAAGCAGTACATGCAGTTTCATAAGACAATATTAGCATTTAAGGACTCCTTCTTTTCTCCAAGCTAGAGTTGAATTTTCCCCTAAACTTTCCATTCGCAGACAATTGCCTCGTTTCCCCCCATTCATGGTTTCTTATTCATTACCCTTACACTTTTCACATATATATTTTTAAAACTCATTGCGGTACCTTGTATTTTCGAAAACTGTGCTTCTAGTAAACCATATGTTGTAATGAAATGAATTATTATTATTATTATTATTATTATTATTATTATTACTATTATATTGGTATTCCGATTCTGATTTGCATCACTGTTTTGCTTACGTTCTTCCTACACGTTTTCACAACTAACAATCCGCAGGGCCAAGGGCAGGCTTAAGATTAACTGTAACATTTCCAAATAATTCACTCCCATAAAATGTATACATTTAATAGCTCAGGTAAGGGCTAGCTGATCTTCAGTTCCAACAACGTGTTCACACGTAATCTCCACAGCAACTTCAGAGCTATTTTTGAATTCTTCCTCCTTTCCACCTCTATCTTTAAAGCTACTGAAAGCACAGGTCATCGCAGTGCCCTTGAATATACCGTAGCATGACGGCATCTGACAGTATTTTGCACCATATGGAACAGTTTATGCTGTTTACACAACATGGCAGAAAATACCTATGGCATTTACTCAAACAAAAGAGAGCAACCAGATTAGAGAGTTGATCTACAGATTGTTTGAATAGTGTGTGTATATGTACCTTGCTTATCACGCAATGCCGGTGGGTTTAATCCTGTCCAAATGGGCACCAAGTGATAATATATACTCTCATCCAAACCACACAGTCAGAGAGGGATGGTGAAGGTTAAAGCGCTGGCATGGGGGGAAAACTTTGGACTGGATGTGGCTTACATGTCATCTCCATTCTCCACTTTTTTTTTTATTTTTATTTTAAATATTACAAAATCATTGAGCTTACAGAGTGATAGATTGCTTGAAATCCCGTGTACTCTTAAACCATGCTGTCTGTTTCACGCTTTGCCATCATAACGAGTCACTGAAGCTGATGGGCGAGAGGCAGACACAGGTCATACACCTGACAGGCTAGCTTTTCAGGTAATTTCTCTTTCCAGCGTCTACTGTATATTGCATCAGTGAGTTGTCCTCTGACAAGCCATTGGTTGTATAAATTCAGAAAAATAAAAATAAAAAAGAATGTGTAAATCAGGTGGCATTTATGAGTAAAGCGGTTTTTACACCACATGATGTTTTGACCCGATTTGTATTTATTTATTATTATTTTTATTATTATAATTTTTTTTTTTTACAAGAATTCTTTGGCCATGAGCTGAAATCAGAGTCTTACAACTCTTGCCTGTTTAGTGCCATCGTGAAACCAAGATTTGGAAATCTTTGACTTAAATCAAAGTGTGAGCACTGCTACATGTACGTCTCATTCACTTACTAGGATCTTATTTTGATAAGCGTTCTCAATATTAAGACTTGAATAGTAGAGTCGCCTCTTCAGTTGGCACAAACAGCCTTGTGCAAATGTAATACCTGTCCTTTGGTAATACAAATCTTAGAAAAATACATTGTATGAGAATTCTTTGGCCGTGAGATGAGATTGGCGGTCTTACGCTGTGTTCATTGACGGCAAGCGTAATGCCATTGCAACCAAAGACAGTCAACAAGACAAGTTTTGGATGTGTCACAATGAATGAATGAATGAATTTTTAAATTCAAATCTTAAAGTGTCATTGCTGGTACGACCCTCGTGAAAAATCTCCCGATAGGAGGATAGCAAAGGATTATGGGAAAATCCGGGAAAGACACAGCTATGGTAGCGCCATATGAGAAACACGGCCACGACAAATATCCCCATTACCTAAAGATGACTTTGAGGAATGTTTCTGTCTATACAACTCCATTTTCGTTGAGTCCAGACTGCACTGATCGATGATGTAGGCTACTGTAAGCAGAGCATGGTAATTTTCTTTAATCACAGGTCTATCATTAGTGGGTCGCAGTTGTATACTGTAAGTCTGACATGGAGAGCACATTATTATACAGAGTGTTAAACATTCCAACCACGATTTTATTGGAATCATCTCATACGTTGTCACAAGTAATATTTATTAAAAATAAATAAATAAATAAATAAAATAATAATAATAATAATAAAAAAAAAAAAAATCTTCACATTCTGTGAAAGCCATGGAATCAAGGTTATCTTTTCTTGGCCTTGGTCCTGATCTCTGCTGTCCACACAATACACACAACAACCATGAATCTAAATGAATATCTCTGATCATAGTGTAATGTCATGGGCATCACCCCCCCCCCCCACCCCCCCCCCCCCCCGCCTTATTTATATTTTCTTTTTTTTTTTTTTTTTTTTTTTTTGGCTCTTTTACGAATCAATATCTCATTAGTCTTTCAGTCTTTCAATAACATGCTACAGTAACGAAAATGATGTATACATTGAAGTTGCAAAAATCAATATTTAGGGCTGCAAAGTTATATGCCATCATGTCTTTGGGGTTTGAAAACAAGGGGTTTAACCACTCTTTTCCTCAAGTGGTACTGTATATCCATCAAACCTATAAAACAGTGTGTTTTACTTGTAATGGTCTGTGATCCTATGATGCTTTTGCTCTGTATATTTGAGAAAGAAAAATGAAAAAGATTGAAAAAAAAAAAACAAAGTTGTGGACTGAAATTATTGTGTCACTGTGTCTGTTAAAGTTAAGCAATCCAGGGTCATGTTTTAGATTCACCATTTGGTACGAAGAAAATAGAAGCAGAAGGAAACAGCCACATCCCATCTATCTAATTATATACCTCTCTCTCTCTCTAGCTACATCTCCCTTCCTTTTTATTTATTTGCAATCTTTGATAGACAAGCCTTTCTATCTAGGCGTTTTTTGTTGTTGTTTTGTTAAAGAATGAAGAAATAAAAGGAAGCGTTTTTTTTTTTTTTTTTTCCCTCCAGTGGATTTAAAAGAAAACCGCATTGTTACTGGTTCTTTCTGTACTTATATACACCCAGGCAACAACTATTTTCATGCCGTTCACAAAGTTCAGCTCATTATATCATATCTTTGAATTGACAGCTAATGCTTCTAAAATAGATAGCGTTAGACTAAGCTTCATAAAGGATGACTAAGACTAACTAAGATGTGATCTCAGTGACTTTGACCGTGATTTGGTTCTTAGTGCCGGTTTGAGTATTTTATAAAGGAGTGATCTGGCCAGCCAATACGCCTTGAGAATGCCCGATCTCGCCTGTTTTCGGAAGCTACGCAGGGGGCGGTCCTGGTTAGTACTTGGATGGGAGACCGCCGGGAAATACAGGGCGCTGTAAAGAGACCCAGCCACAAGGGGGTGCACGCTCTAGTGTACTCCTGCGTGCTGGTCCCAAGTCCGGATAAATGGGGAGGGTTGCGTCAGGAAGGGCATCCCGGCGTAAAAATCCCTTCGTGTGGCGTACTCACACGAAGCACACTTGCCTTGTACATGCATCAGTACAATAGTCTGATTTCCCCCATTCTCCACATGCCTCTGAGCTTATTGTTCCAGACGCGAGCACACTTGCGTCATTGTGATGCAATATTTTGTGTTTAAGAGCATCATTCTCGCTTAACATGATGGAGACGGTTTTTCATTGCGGTGACACACGTCTCTCTATCACATGCCAGGGAGATTTTTCAATCATGCAATGCAGAGATTTTCGGTACATCATGCTGCGCGCATAGAGTTTTAATGGTGGCCGCTGATGTTGAAGGAGGATTTTGCCGTTTTACTCGACAACCACACTTTGCGTTCATTATCACCTGGTATTAAGGCCCATTATTAACTCAAATATTATTGAATTAATAGATAAATGCATGTCGTAGGGTTTAAGTCCTGTGCTTGATCACACTGATGAGTCCAAGTGAACCATGCCTGAGCACAGCACGCAGCAGTCACACTAGTCAAACAAAGTGGACTCTGAGGTTCTAATGTGCTTGGGCATGGTACAATACAGTGGATACAGACTAACCGAAACTGGACAGCTGAAGATTGGACAATAAAATTGGTTTTGACCAGGTGACCTCAAATCATGAAGACCAATTATAAAAGCCAAGTTCTGGAAAAATATCAACTAGGGTTTGGCATTACAAACAAACAAACAAACAAACAAAAATAAATGAATGAATTAATTCATATAACACAATCTTGACTCTACCTACAGTTAAGATAGAAATGTTAACGAAAGCAGAAGTTTCCAGAGAAACAGACCATTTTGGGAAAATGCTTTCATTAACCTTTCTATTTTAGCTGTAACAACTAAGACAAACACTGCAGCTAACATGCAACTAGCTTGAATTTGGAACATTAACTAACATTCATCAATTAATCCAGATTGTAAAGGGGTTTTCAATTATGCTATGAAATTTTTGGGAATTTAAGTAAACCTTTAGCTCATAAAAATATATGCCTAGTTCTAAGGCTAATGCTCCTGTAACATATACCCTTGGTATTTGACAAAGTTAGTGACAGTATAACTTTAAAGAACGGCACAAAGAGCCTACGAAGAAATGTAAGAACATCTGGTATTTCAAAATATCTTGTTAATAAAGCAAAAAAGACCAAAAAAAAAAGAAAAGAAAAGAAAAGAAATAGCCATATCTTTTTAAATAATAATAATAATAATAATAATAATAATAATAATAAT
>JAOVYU010000038.1:4301887-4320061 GCA_025674565.1 Synodontis membranacea | reverse complement strand
AAAGAAAAGAAAAGAAAAGAAATAGCCATATCTTTTTAAATAATAATAATAATAATAATAATAATAATAATAATAATTAATAATTTTTAAACTCTTTCCATAGCAGGTCAGGTTAGGTGACATGACAGCTGTTTTATTTCCGGCTGCTTTTCTCTCCAAACACCTCCAGCATTGTACAACAGGATCCTATGATGGACACGTCAAATATCCGGTTCACAATTTAGCCCTCGAATGCCTACAAGGAAACCTGTGATGGTCTGGCGTCCGATTCAGGGTGTTTTCTTGCCTCACAAAATCTTCAAGTATTTACCAAATTAGATGCTTATTATTCCTCGAGTTTTGATCGCACCATAATCCTCTGGCTGCAGGACTCTTGTCAGAATGAAGCACAAATGCTTGTGTATTCACATAAATAAGTCGTTAAACTATCTTTTTTTTTTTTTTTTTCTGGTCTGATTGGATTTGAAATCCAATTTGGAGGAAAAAAAAAAAAAAAAAAAGCTCAAAATTGGAGCAGATTGTAGAAGTGGCATTTGAAGCACTGAAGCACTCAATTAGAGAATTATCTACAGTGGGCTATTGCGCGGTGCGAAAGAGAGCGTGAGAGAGAGATTAGATGACAGAAGGAGGGTTTTAGCGTTAATCCTGAACCTGGATACTTTGGGGCAGTTCCCGCATCAAACAATTTGGATTTATTTTCCAGCTCACTGTGACCGCGAGTCCTTGACAAAGAAGGTGTTAGCATGAGCGCTTACTGTAAAACGCATTTCATCAGCGACAAGAGCGATGCACGGGATAAGACTGTATTCGTGGAAAATGGAGAGATGTGTGATGTCCAGCATTCAGCATGCGTATCTGTAGCGATGGAATGAGGACTGCATCTGAACCACGACCTCCTTCGGCTTCACATCCCTCCTGGGGATTGAGGCAAGACGCTGTGACCTGAGTGTCAATCTTTTATGAAGACTGGTGAGGCTGTAGTCTCCAGGCAGTCATCCATATAATGCCCATTTTCCCTCTAGCTTATTTATTTAAATGCTCCCTTGTAACTTATTTATCTAGTTGCTCCCCTTGTAACTTATTTAGATGCAGTTCTTTTGGCAAAACACTTTTAAGAAACCATCTCATAAATTATTACCAAAAGGGCATTATTAAAGCTTTATGCTTCGTACATTTTTTGGTATTGCAGCAGTTTCCTTTTCATTATTTTGAATGGACAAGAGTGCAGTTGAGGCTAATAGGAGGATTCAAGTGGACCCATTCAAGTCAATTAAATTCAGTTTTATTCAATTTTATTTCCATAGCACTTTCAACAGCAGACATAGGCACGGAGCAGCTTTACAGTAACCTTTATGTCGATTAAATCCATAACGAGCAAACCAGATGTGAATGCGGAAAGGAAATGACTCCCTGGGACAACACGAGGAAGAACCTTGGAGAGAAACCAGCCTCAAAATGGACTTTATCCTCATCTGAGTGACACCAAAGATACTTTTATATAAAAGGGATATACCTTTTGACTTGAAACGTGAAAGCTAGACAGATGAAGATGAAAAGGAAGAAGGGACACCAATTTTCCCAGAAGTACCTGTAACAGGAACGCACCAATCAACGTGAGCTAGCTAGATGACCTGCTATAAAGTGAGTGTGGCTCCTTCGGGATCCATTTCTGCCAACGAGGCAAAAATAAACAGATAATCTGGCCACATCATGTCCAAAATGTCACTTACTCAATATTGATTTCTTGTTTGTCATCTTCTTGCTTTTATTGACGCCCTTCTGGAGTTCTTAATCTATTAACTATAGGTCATTTGTTGGCATCATTTGGGACCATTTCCCAGGCTCACATACAGAGCACATACAGGTAATATACAGTACGCATATATGCTAGCCTCTGAGTGGTGTAACCGGGAAGGCGTTCACAGGCGTTCATCAGGAGATGGCAAATCCAAATCCTGGTTATGAAATAGGCATCGCGGCCGGGCGCTCAAACCGAAAACCCTAGCTGCTGAGGTTTCACAAGTCAGTGCGGTCCTAGTACCAGTCCCATGCTCGGGGAGGGTTGCATCAGGAAGAGCATCCGGCATAAAACTTGCGCCAGATCAAACGTGCAGACAGCGATCCACTGTGGCGACCCCTAAAGGGAGCAGCCAAAGGGGACCACATTCTGACTGCCAAGTGTTCCAGGAGAAATGGACAACGGCATAACAATTTTACTTGCAAAAAAAGCATGTATTATTTTAAGGCAGTTAGAAACCAATCAAGGTAAAAAAAAAAAAAAAAAAAAAAAGCAACAGTCTGTTTTCAATCATAGTCATGAAGAGAACCAGAGCTACTGGGAAGGCTAGCAACTGTCAATTAAAAAAAAAAAAAAAAAAAAAGATGCATTACCTTTTCATATTATTTATGGTTATAAAGTCATCAGAATATGACAGCAACAAATAAGGTGCATGATATTAATGAAAACTGATTATATTGATTCAGTGCGCTCCTTTTATTGTCCAGATTTGTCCCTCAAATCCGAGTCAGTCTGTCAAACAGTACAAAAGTGTATCGTTACAGCAGCAGTTTGCAGGTCCAAATCTACTGTATCCAGGTGAGACTATTCACTGAAGCAAGGGTGTGAGAAGAGCTTAAATTGTTTTCTTGGGGGAAAAAAAAAAAAATAAATCAATAGAGTATCCATGTAGGACCATCCATGGCAGAAGAAGGTGAGTCACAAGAGTAGAAGCATTTTCATTTTCATCCCAATGAACTATAAACATCTGCGCACGACGTGCAGCTTGATTTAAGCCTTGAACACTGATTTATTGGCCACTCCATCTCCTCCAGAAATGAGTATTGAATGGTAGAGAATAGATAAATAAATCCACTATCTTGATTTCGAGCAGCCCACTGTCAGAATCCGGTAGAGCATCTTAAATGGATTATTGATCCCATGACCTTTCTTTGGTTTAAGGTTTCTTCATGTTTGTTCCTGTGATGTTGTCTTAACTCATGACATAGACCGGGGGACTGATCAAACATCACCTCTTTGCATTAGACTGTTAATTAGCCACCTCTGTTTAGCCGTGAAGCGGGACAGTCGAGGATAAACAGTCCTGCTGCTTCACCGGTTCCTGCTGAGAGAGGAATGAGACCGCTCTGACCGTATGAGACATTACCATTGTAATTGTTTCGCAAAAAAAAAAAAAAAAAAAAAAAAAAAGTCCGGAGAAGGCTGTATTGAACCAAGCCTATTTTGCCTGCTGATTCATTGCCAAATTGATTCAGGGGACGATTTCAACAACATAATAACGCGTTGTCCTCGACACTTGAAATTACAAAGTGAAATGAAATCGATACAGCTTTTCTCGAGTTAAAAAAAAAAAAAAAAAAAAAGGCAATACTCATTTTCAGACAGCAGAAATTATGGCGCATATTCCACTTAATTACAATTTCAGTCATGAATTTGACAGGGCAGGGAGGAACGCTCAATATAAATCAAACTTTACTGTCTCTGGAGGACGGAGGTTTGCGCCTATTAATCAAGCATCTATACTGTAACAGCCGAGTAACAAAAGCGGCGAATATTGCCGTAATGCTCTGTTAATGCCTGCTTGGGACATGGCTCGGGGTTGTACGCAGGCATGCTTCAGAACAGAAGTTAGGAAACAAAAGGAAAGTGACCTTCAGCGCCAAGATTTTATAATCGTAATAGCGATTTCCACACGAAGAAAGGTGGCCTCCTTCAAATTGCTTTTCAGCAACAATGTTGAATCTCATCACCATATTCTCATCACTGAGCAATATATTTCCTTGACACGTTTAAGAGTCTTTCGAAATTTAACTGTCAAAATTAAATTGTCACTTGAAGTAAAAAGCCGCCCTGAATGACCTGTGGATCCATCTTCATAATTAGGCTGTGATATTCAGTGGTGTCCGTATCAGTGTTTACTTTTCCTATTGGTTCATTATTTCCTACATTACCCACAAGGCATGTTGCTTAGAGATGACTAACATAGAGATTCCCAACATTTCTCCACACTTTGCATGTCAATTATGCCTAGATTAAAAAAAAAAAAAAAGTGTCATTTTAATTTTTTGTTGATTCAAATGACCACTTTCAAGGCATCAAATGAAACATTAGCCTTTGTTTAATCCCTGCCTAAATAGAGCGATGCAGCAGAGCTTTACTCCTTTAGTCCATCCACCTGTCCATTATCACTTACATTAATATCAGGGATGACTGTCTGAATGTGAAAGTTTATTAAACAGTTTATTAAACAAACCAGGCTTACAAAATCCGACTCATGTGACAGAAGCGGAGTCAATCAGGCAGAAGTCCAAACACATGATCTAACGAGAATATTACAGGCGAAAGCAAAACAAAGTCCAAAACCAAGAAACCAAGAGCAAGATTAAAGATTTGGCAATAACTCAAGAGGTGAAGTGTGCGCGAGCGAGTCTTTAAATAGTGTCCATGATTATACGCAAATCTAGCGCAGCTGATCTGAATTTACTTCTCAGCGGCAGCTACCGTTTTCCACCGTGCCGTGGAGCATGAAGGGTCAAAGACTCGGAGCGGAAGTAAACAGACACAATGGGCTTTGATAGCACGCGTAGCGCTCGTGACATGACAGTATATGAGTTTGTTGATTCCCCCCTAAGTGTGCTAGTCAGTCATCAAAACACTTTTGACCTCCACATGTAAAACTGCACAGGTCACAATTAAAACCCTAACGCTGGAGTTGGCCATGATGAAGAATTCGTCAGACAGTGACTGAGACGATGGCAACTCTTTTGTTGTAGAGTTGAATGGAAGCGTGTTCAAGGACAATGGCGGTAGTCCAGAATGAGAATGAGATCTTTCCTCCAATTGCTTACCATCATAAAGCTGAAACATATCTGCTGTGAAGTGAGAGCCAATTTAAGACACGGTAGTGAGACATGAGCGTGTCATACACACTATGCCGCACATGATGGGATGGTTACAGTGCTATAAGTACTAGTGCAAGTGGCACCTGAAGTTTGGCCACAATGTTTCCTGTTATCCATCCATCCATTATCTATGCCACTTATATGTCAATCTTGTTGGGAATCTGGAGACAATACCAGCTGACTTCAGGCAAGAGTACTGTATGACCTGGGCTGGTCGCCAATCTATCACAGGGCCAACACAGAGACAAACAACAATTCACACTCACATTTACACCAAAGGGCAATTTACAGTAGCCAGTTAACCTAAATTTGCATGTCTTTGGGCTGTAGGAGGAGACCGGAGCACCCAGAGGAAACCCATGCATGCACGAGGAGTACATGTGAATGCCACACCAATAACCCCAGTCGGCCATGAGGCTCGAAGACCGAATCTTCTTGTTGTGAGGTGACAGTCCTAACCACTGTACCACAGTACCGCCGTTCACTATGATTATGTTGTATTTTCCTTGGTGTGTATGTGTCGGATAGGAAAAAATCTGGAAACAAAAAGTTCCCTTAAGCAAAGTGATACTTTTCTTACACTGTAATAATAAAAATGTCCAAACTCAGCAGAAACTTTAAAAAGAAGGCTTAGCTCTGCCTCACTGCAAAGCCATGAAAAGCCTTGTTTCCTGCTAGATATGCCAAGTTATATCATTTAGATATGGGCGTTAATTCCTTTATAAAGCTTTTAAACCACGTGCACCAGTGTGGAAATGCATCAAATCACCTCACATTTAAAACAAACAAACAAATAAATAAATAAATACATTCTCAAGGTTCAAAGCCAGGAATCCCCAGATTGCCTCCGTTCATGCAATTTCAAATAACGGATTTATGTTAGATGTTATACTGAATATTAGCTTTTTATTTATTTATTTATTTATTTATTTATTTATTTATTTTCACAGTGCGTGGAATTTTTCTTCGATTGAAGCAAGCAAAAATATTCACCGCTTTATTAGAAACGCCTGTGCACCTGCTCATTTGTGCAATTATCCGATCAGCCGGCATTATGATGCACAAAATCATGCCGAAGTCAAGAATGCCATTTAATATTCACATCGAACATCAGAATGGGGTAAAAGTTTGATCTCAGTGACAAATGCTGAGATTTTCATGCTTTGACAGGGAGGATACAGTAGCTCAAGCAACCACTCGTTACAAACATGATGAGCAGAAGAGCATCTCGATGTGCACAAAGGTGTTTTAGGAACCCATCACCTGGTCTTTTTTATTTTCATTTAACCACAGATTGGTGGTTTTCTGCTGTATTCATTCTACTCATGCCTGGGTAAAGCAGGGTAAAGCATTTAATGAAGATGGTAGTTTTGCATTTATCCTGGTAAATCTAGGTACACTGAATATGACAGCATATTAACACTGACAGGAGAAAAATCCATTCATTCCCTCTGCAGTCACTTGTAGATTTATGACCAGATCTAAAGAGGCCAATTGCATGAATGAATTTTATTAATGTGGGTCACAGTAGGCATGCACACACACACACACACACACACATCAGAGTAATGGATGGCAGACAGACCAGGAGCATGTGTGACGTGTCACTGTGCCACGTCGGACCTCATCCCCCCCCCCCCCCCCCCCCCCCCCCGGTGGTGGTGGCAGATGAGTCCTGTCTGCCCACACCGTTTCCCCTGTGCAGCTGTCACAGGCAAAGTCACTCACTCTGGCATCTCTGAGCCCAGAGGGCGCAGCCTGGCTGGCGATGAGGGAGAGAGCAGAGGGAGTTTATACTGGGTCACAGATGTAAGGAACTTGGCCAGAGTCTCACAAACAACGCGACAGGGGACGATTCATTCAGGGTCACTGGGAGGAGGTTGTACTGGAGCATCTAGCATGGCACGGTCAAGCCCACGGCTCGGATGGAGCCATCAGAGGGTGTAATAATGTCTTAATTGCATCTCGGACAGACTATACTGGGTTATTGACACAGAGGCTGAAGAGGCGAGACTAAGCTAGTGGTCAAGGCAGTGTTCAGGCAGACTCTGGAATCTGTGACTCATTCCTGAAAAAAATAAAAAAGAAAGAACTGCCTTCAGTGGGGAGACTCGAGACCTGCAGCTGCTCTCGCCATGAATTCTCTAGCTCCACGATCATATACCAAGTCAGTTAACATGCAGAGCAAACTAGCTTGCATCTTTATACTGTGTATACTGTATACTGTGTACTTTCCTATGCTGTAACAACTTTTTTTTTGGTCTGTTTTAAATATATTGTGTGTTTTATACTGCTGCTTTTTATGCTTTGGTGTTATTTTTTCTTTTTTTTATAATACTCTAACAATTTGGACGTAGATGAAAATATTACAAACAAAATACTGTATACTACTACTACTACTACTACTACTACTAATATTAATAATAATAATGTGTTATCCTTTTAGGTGATCATGATGCAACAGCTATATCCGCTAGTACAAGCAAGCAAAACTTTTGTAATGCTCTGGATGTGACGGACATACTTTCGCAATGTCGATCACAATGACACCAGACAGTCGTGGGCATCTGTGAACTCATGTTTGTAGAAGTGTTAAGACAGTGCTTTCCTCCAAATGTCATGCTGTCGTGTGATGTAACACTAGCAATAGCATCGCAAAGAAGGCACATGCTACCCCTCACCCTCAAATAGTCGTATTTAATAAAAATTCACCTTATTTGGTGCTTGCGGATGCTGGAGGACACTTGTAGGTTTAATTCACTCTGTTCGGACAGCAACAGCCAAAGTGCCATCAGTGTCAGCTCCATCTCTGTGGACGACTCTGCTCCCACTGATTTCGAGGCTCGGTGATCCCCCAGGGTATTTAGAGAGTTCAGTGGAATCAGTGTCACAATGATGATCTCAGATTCACAGCCACAACTTGGGTGCCACCAAAGACGTGTACGTGACCATATGGGGCATGTACAGACAAACGATGCGATTTGTGACGACGTGTATGGCTCTATTCCTGACCAGATATGAATCATTACTGCCCTCTTGTGGTCAAACACTCTAAAAATAGTCCCTTATGCATCACTTATACAGTTATCGGCATGTATCCAGTTGTGCTTTACAGTAGATTAAGAATTAACCTTGCTAAAGATCAGGATTCTGTGACATGGTGCCTTAAAAATGCTACACCTAGAAATACTAGAATGGAGTGAAAGTAGAATGTAGTGAACACCATTTATTAATGCCCATTATGGATAAAATGGTATTAGTGCAGTAGTAGGCAAAATATATCAAATGACTAAATAATGAATGCGCCTGGTGTGAATCCGTAGCCTGGTGGTTATGTTATGGGAGAATTATTCAAATAAAATGATTTAAAGTGATATTCATACAACTGCAATAGTCTATTTGGTAGCATAACAACAACAGCAGCAAAACAACAACTAATAATAATAATAATAATAATAATAATAATAATAAACTCCCCCTCATGTGCAGTTATACCCGATAAGAACAGAGCTGTAAAATCAGATAAGAGTAAAAAGAAAGAGAGAAAAAAAAACCCAGAAGATTCACTTTGATCAATATGAACTCTAGCTTCTGGCAGTAAAAGTGTGGCAGCAGGTTAATAATGGCTCGCCTGCACCAAGTGGTGGAAAAATTCAATTTCGCACTTCCTTTCATGTAGCAAGACTATGTGTTGCTTCTCTTGAAATAGCCTGTGCGAAGATGAAGGCGTAATGACGGAAATTGTATCAGCTCATAACAATATGATGCTGAATAGGAGCTTATCTTGAATGAAATGTCTGGATTCCAGATGAATGGAGATGAGTAAATGGAATTCTGTTGTGAGAGATGCAGCTCTCCGGCAGCAAATTAACCAAAGTGCACTACAGTCACAGCAGCAGCAGTTCCGACTATGACGTGATAAATACACACACAATGAAGCTTTGTACACCCATGTAAAGCTTGGTGTCGCGGTGTGCGGCAGCATTAGAGTTAAAAACTCCAACGGTGTTCTCTTTCCTGAAGCAGCTCAACCTTTTGCTCTGTGCTAAACTGGACTTGATGAAAAGCCTGAAAGCACATCATTAGTCCTGGAACCATGGGGGCAGACAGGTTACTCGAATCATGTTTCAATTGCCACTTTAAAGTTGCGGCAGACTCGCACCTGCTCTATTTTTGAGTTTCTGTTACGGTGAGGGGCAGTAGGACAAGTCGCACCAAAATCAGCTCCATTTCGCCACTGCTGCTGGTCTGGCTGAAACGAATTCTTGCTGAAATGTTTGTAGCCGCTATGTCTTGTCGGGGGAATGAAGCAGAAAAGAACGAAATGGCACGGTTACACTTTTGTGTATGACTTCAGTGCTCTGTTCACTAGTTAAAAAAGAGGCCTTTGTTTGAAAAAAAAAAAAAAAAAAAAAAAGATGATAATTGGAGCCCCAAGGTGAAAAAAAGCGTTAAAACAACTGAGGTGTGGGAATATGAAGTTTTCTAGGTATAAATAAGATTCTTTCCTTCCCAAAAGGGTTCTACTTGGACTGCTTTCTGATATGGGATTGTTTTTTTTTTTTTTTTTCTGAATAAATAGTGTTCTAAACCATAAAAAAAGCCAACCATGCTGCCCTGGGGGTGCCCGATCTCGCCTGTTCTCAAAAGCTAAGCAGGGGCAGGCCTGGTTAGTACTTGGATGGGAGACCTCCAGAGAATATGGGGTGCTGTACAAAGACCCAGCCACAAAGGGGTGCACACTCTGGTGTATCCCTGCGTGCTGGTCACAAGCCTGGATAAATGGGAAGGCTTGCATCAGGAAAGGCATCCAAAAGGTTCTAAAGCAAAAAGGTTCTGCTTGAACCCCCAGGAAACATTGGCATCTTATTCTATATAGAACTGTTAACAGTTGATTTATTGGATAATTTCTACACTGAATCTTCCGAAAGGTTTTTACTTGGGCTCCTTTCTGATTGGGAAACAGTCTGCTGTAGGGTTCTACATAGAACTTTTAAGGGTTGCTTTGTTGGATAATTGGGCAATAACAGGAACTAACTAGTTTTATGGATGCTCCATAACAATAAATGTAGCTTACATGAAAAAAAAAAAAAGTACTCTGTGAACAAATTCAAAAATTGCAATCTTAGAGAAGCAATCTGCACTCTCTCTCTCTCTCTCTTTCTCTCTCTCTCTCTCTCTCTTCTACATTCATTGCATAATTACAATTCTTTAATTTTTGAAAAGGTTCTGCTTGGAACTGTTTCGGGTACTCTACTGGTATGGTTGTTGTTCTGGTACCTTAAGGGTTTGTTCATCAGATAATTACTGTTCTCAACTGTGTAAAAGGGTTCTACTTGGATCTACAGTACAGAGAAAACATTTTTCATAATAAAGTGGTCCGAGTTGAAACATCATTACAGAAACGCTCTAATGAAGGTTTTGTGCGTTGCCGTACATCGCATACATGAGCACATTTTGACATTCATCGTATACGAGATGCTGCAAAAAAAAAAAAAAAAACAAGTTTTATACGAACGTTCATTTATTTATAAGCTGGGCTTACTTGTACACCAATTTCTATTCCATGCAAGCTATCACAGGCTTCTAAACACGTGAAGCTCAGCTGTAAACCTCATCTGTATTCAACACTGAATACAAATAGCACTAAATATGAGGCTACACAGGTACAGTAGCTCTGCCACAGCTTTTCAAAATACGTCCACACAGAATTCAGGAATGTTTGCACAACATGTGAGGACAATAAGTGCAATGTCTTTATCCTTCCTCGGGACTCTCTCGTATACGATTCACTCACTTCCTGTGATTCCTTCCATCATTCCCTTTATTTCACACTCACCCTTTCACACAAATACGAAATACGATTGAAGTCTTGTTGTACGCTTTTGCGCTTCACAGAAACGCGCCTTGTATGAGGAAGGATCCAATATCTCACAAATAACGCCATCAATGTCCTGACCAGTGGCTTATTTAATCCTCAGTATAGAAGGATAGTCATTGAAAAGAGCAGGACTGAGGTGGAACATTCAGGAACTCAATAACATCCAGAGGACTCTCTGGTCTCAATTTCTGAGAAAAAGGAATGGAAGAGAAAGGTAGATACTGGGAAAGAAAATGAGCAGGAGAATGGGAGCAGTAAGACCGAAAGAAACTTGAGTGGCTTCGAAGGACAAAGTAGAGAGGTTCAATCTATTGCACTGTGTGTGTGCGTGCATGTGTGTGTGTGTGTGTGTGTGTGCACTCATCTGTCCATAGCTTTTTTTGGATCTGGTCTTGCTGACTTTGTATGAAAATCAGGCCACACGTCATCCCTCGTGTCATTTTTTTTTTTTTTTTTCATTTTAAACTTTTTGTTGTTATGTTGGTGTTTTATTATTTTTTTTTCTCATTGGACTGTAGTGCTCCATATGTATACACTATCTATCTGTTTTTGCACGTGTCATTGCCTTATCTGAAAGTTTAATAAGGAATCGGTGGATTCTGTGAACCACTATGTTATGCACGAGCTTAACTGTACACCGGAATATAGTTCACAGATTTGCACTTCCCAAAAGCACTTTCCTTCCAGGTCACAGCTTGCTTTAGTGGACAGGTCTGGTCTGGATGCTGTAGATTCGTAACTAATAACTGCTGCTGGAATCATAAAGACTCATTCACAATCTGCTCATACTGAACACTCTGTACTCACTTTTTTTTTTTTACTGTAGTCTTTGACATGAGCATTTCTGTAAATCTGCTTTTTGTTAAAACCGCTACATAAATTAAATGTATTAAACAGCTGTGTCCTGAATCTGGGATTTTTTTTTAAGAATCTGAATTATTTAAAACACAGAAAGTACATGGTCAGTATCTTGGACATTATACAGTACAGGACTCTACACTATTTCTAGATCCCTATTTAAGCAAAGGTGTGATATTGACCATGGTAACTTCTTTGCACAAAGTACAGTAATCACTTCTATGGAAGCCCGGGTTCAGACAACACATCAACGGATTTGTCGTGGAAGATATTCGCTTTTTAGCAAACTTAGGAAGAAACTCTGAAATTCATGTAAATAACGTGTAATGAAAATTGTTGCATTAAATTAGAAAGGAATGCAAAAATGAAAGCATTTTCACTAGCGCTCTCAGACATTCAGACCGCGCTGTCTATTGAATTTACTACTTCACTCTTCAGCTTTTTATTCGCATGAGTGTGTTAGATGTAAAGGGTCACAGGAGTAGATAAATATTTCCACCCCACAGTTTAGAAATGGGCAAACGTAATCCCAGGTGTCGCGCACAATTTGCCATTTCCAAAGGCTCCGATTTAGTCTGACCTTCTGGCATATTATAAGAACATGGTGAATCTTTAAATTCTCTCTCTCACTCCCTCGCTGTCTGTGCGTATCTCTCTCGCAGCACCACTTGCATGATGATAATAATAAAAAAAAAAAGTCAATCACACTGCCTCCTCAGTGTGAATCGTCTTCTCATGTACTGAAGGTTTCATGTACGGTGCTGGAGGAAAAGTGACAAGCGGCGCCTCAGCTTTTCACAAGGACGCAATGACCACTGCTGTGTTAGAACACGCGGCTGGGTGACACACTCTGTGCCTTTTCATTTCCAGCAAGATATGTGCCCTTGTATTAGCTCAGGAGTTTTGTGTTAAGGCACATTTAATTAATCATACCGTAGATAAGCGTAGAGACTGAAACGCATAACCAGGATCATCCTTGAGCACATTTTTAGACAGCCATTGAAACTGCAATTTTAAAATGTCTTTCATGACATCCTATTGAGCTCTTTACAGTGAAGAAGCAAGAGAGGAGAATTGAGCAGGAGACATGTAGGAGTGATTAGGTGAAAAGAGCAGAATACTTCTGTGGCTGCCTATAATTACACATAGACAGCGTGACATAGATTGGGATAATAATTCTGTGGAGATCTACCTCTGTGTTAGGCTGTCTGCTGTCATAGGGGTTCAGGAGTACAGTGTCTGGGTTAATTAACGGAACTACAGTCTCCATGTCCGCCAGCGCAATTGAGCAGGAAGACTGTAATTAAAGTGACACAAGTGTGATCACAATTATGTCCCCTGTCTTCTCTACGGCAGCTGGAAAATGAAGGTGTGACTTTACAGGATCTGGTTCATCTTAACCAGTGGACATGATGTCTTGTGATGTGGTCAGATGCTAGGTTAAGTGAGAACTTGATTTGCAACATCATTTGTAAGGATTAATTATTTATTCTTTATGACTTTGGAAAATTGCTTTAAAAAAATGTATTATTATTGCAAAAGTATTATTTTGGATAGATTGGTTGCAAATGTACAAATCTCTTACAGTATGTGGTCATATATGATGATATGAGAGAAATGTGCAAAGACGCATTTCACCACGTCGTTGTGCTTCAAAATTGTACATATGAATTCAGGAAAGTTCACACCAAATATGTGTCATATGTTCAACATGAGAAAGAAAAAGCATTTTTTTTCCAGCAAATAGAACATGTTGTGCTTTTAAGGTATATAGAGTGTGAAGATCAATAGGATATAAACTCTCAACATTGTCATGGCAATGAGCAGAAGCAAACCTATTCAATGACGGGCTGGATTATTTAAAGGGATTTGCATGATTGGGAACTGGTGTGCATGAACTATACAGAGCAGCGATATGGGTCATGTGACAAGTCAGGTGACTTGATCTGCAGCTCATTTAGCGGTCTTGCTGCTGACAAGACACAACTACTTTACAAAATGGAACACTCACTTCGGTACCTGACACATCCCCTGAGACAATGTACGTTAACAGACGGAACTACTGGCAGGAGCATCTAACCCTAACCGTAACCCAACCCTATCACGAAACCAACCCTAACCCCATCTCCTAACATTAAACCCAACCCTAACCCTTTCCCCCCTTCTTGTCTCTCAACTCTGTACTCTGCAAATAATTTAACGCAAAATATGTAACTGTTTTCCCCCTTCCTCTTCTGTGATCTATAATTTAAATGAAAGCCCATAGTATAGGCCTCCCTCCCCCTTCTATACATTACTAAGACATATTCTTCAGTTACATCTATTCCTAAACCCCCAACCCTAACCCTAACCTTAACCTAACCATGATTTTGACCCTAGTTTTGGTCCTAACCCTAATCCCAACCCCCTCAGCCCTAAATGCTAACCCTAAACCTAACCCCAACCCTAACAGCAACAACAACCCTAATCCAAACACCTAACACCTGCCTCAACACTACACCATAACCCTAACTCTAATAAGGCTGCTGTAGCATACAAGATGGTAGCATACAAGATGGCGGCTCACAAAATAACACAAAACACATTACGTTGGATGCAGACCAACATGTTGATTCTTACAGAACACTACACAAAGAACACAATAGATATAATGGATACTATTACAAAATATGGTGAACTGGAATGGTCAGTGGCAGTAAAGTGGGCTAAGAATAGATTTATACAAAAATTGAAAGAGAAGACACTTCTTCATTGCGAACAAACGATCAAAGCCAAACAACTTCAGTTATCAGTTAAACCCAGTCGTCCCTCATATGCCTCTGTCCTTAATCAACGCAGTAACCAGGTATCACAACTCGACTTACCAACATCTGTCGTTTTAACTGCGATGCCATCTCTGGAAAAGAGGAAGAAAATCCAAGTGCGAGCACAAGTCCATCATAGAGAGGTGAGCCCTATTTCAATTAAGGGACATACACAAGAATCTGATAGCATATACTTACCTGATGGTTCTTCACGTTCCTCTTTATCTGTAGTGGGGGCTGAGTCCGGAAGGAGGGAGTGGCCCTCTGGCCATAACACTACCATGAAGCCAGGAAGGATGGGGATGATGGGTTGCAGCAAAGAGAATACTTCTCGGTACCATACCCAGTCTGAATCCTCCCCGGTTGGACCTGCTTCGGTGGTGGAGCTGCATGGGGGCCCCCCTCCCCCCTCTCGGATGAGGGACCTCTGGGGGATGTGGATCTAGAAAACAAACCTAACAGGCATGCAAACACAGACAGAAAGTTAACGGATTGGGAA
This sequence comes from Synodontis membranacea, assembly GCA_025674565.1. Taxonomy (NCBI): domain Eukaryota; kingdom Metazoa; phylum Chordata; class Actinopteri; order Siluriformes; family Mochokidae; genus Synodontis; species Synodontis membranacea. Next base: position 4,305,099 of record JAOVYU010000038.1, on the reverse strand, counting down.
ATTCGAATTCATAAACCAGTAGTTTTTTTTCGGGGGCTCCAACCTTAGCCGTATCCCAAGGGTTAACGGGACGTCGATTCAGGTAGACAGTTTTCCGGGGGCCAATTTCCGACGTATTAATCACATTTTACATAAATTGGATCCGCATCCGTTTACACAAAAAGTAATTTTAGCAGTAGGATTAAACAACAAACAACAACAACCTCAGAAAACTGCTATAAAACAATTACAGGCCATGTGGAGAACAGCACGTACAACATTTCCCAACGCCACCATTTACACACCAATAATACACTTCTCAGATCACCTACCAACACGGGAACAACAAAACCTAAAAATAATAAATAGTCACATTGAGGTACATGGACACCCATTATTGGAGTTGAATAAGCTTTTGTTTAAAGTAGAGCGTGATGGTATTCACTGGACGGCGGTTACAGCGCAGCGTATTTTTGATTCCTGGTGCGACCAGTTAAACTTTTAAGAAAGGAGACAGTTTTATTACATTCCAACATTTTTAATTTGTCAAAGACTTTTCACCTTACAGACATACAGAGAAGGCTATTGGAGAAAGGGCTCACTTTTATCCCCAAACCAAGTAGATTAGAGTATGGGTATCTCATGAGGGATATACATGCTTTTAATAGAAAATTCAAGATCCTAGACCATTTTGATTTTGAGGTTCACAATAGGGATATTTCTTTTGTGGGAAGATCCACTTGGGAACCTCCGATTTTTATATATGCAACACAAACATTCGGTCTTTTATTAAGGAAAATTTCAGGACTGCAGGCCTAAAGCGAGGGACACACCACTTGGATAACCTCACTCGGTCAGAGAGAAAGGCGATTAAGTCTCTTCGATCAAATAAAGACATCATTATAAAACCAGCAGATGAAGGGTCAGGAATTGTTATCCTGGATAAAACCCAATATCTACTGGAAGCAAGGAGGCAGCTAAATAATACTGATCGTTACCAGCCACTTACTCACTCTTTACAACAGGAGACTAGAGTGATGATTCAAGAGATTCTAGATGTCCTTCAGCAAAAAGGTTTTATAAACCGTAAACAAAGACAGTATTTGATAGGCCCGGAAATTCCTAAAGCCAGATTATTTTATTTGTTGCCTAAAATCCATGCAGCGCCAGAGACCTGGACTATACCTCATGAGATCCCCAGGGGACGCCCGATAGTGTCGGATTGCGATAGTGAGTCTTACCGCATAGCTGAATATATTGACAGCTTCCTAAATCCTATTTCCCAACGACATTCAAGTTATCTTAAAGATACTTACGATTTCTTTGAAAAAATTAAGAGGATTGATGTCGAGGGAGAAGTAATTTTATTTACCATTGACATCAATAGTCTTTACACTAACATCGCTATGGATTTGGGTTTGGAAGCTGTCAAAAAAGCCTTTAAAAATTATCAGGACCCCTTGAGACCAGATATGGAATTGTTAAAGCTTCTGGAAATAAGTTTGGGCCGAAATGATTTTGAATTCGATTCTCACATTTATCTCCAAATTCAAGGCACAGCCATGGGTAAAAAATTTGCCCCGGCCTATGCCAATCTATACATGGCTGAATGGGAAACATCACTCCTTGAAAAATGTGAATATAAACCACTGGTTTATTTCAGGTATTTGGATGACATCTTTGGGGTCTGGCAACACAGTCAAGAAAAGTTTGAACAATTTTTAGATTTGGTTAATACACATCACCCAAATATCACTACCAAACATAAGACTGACAAATATAACATACATTTTTTAGATGCTACAGTTTACCTGGATAACAATCAGAATAACTTCAGATCACTTAAGACTAAGGTTTACTTTAAAACTACTGACACTCACACGCTTTTACATAAATCTAGTTATCATCCCAAACACACATTCAAAGGTATCATTAAATCACAGTTAATTCGCTTTCATCGCCTTTGTAGTTATGACAAGGATTTCCAGGAAGCTACTAAAATCCTCTTCCGAGCCTTGAGACAAAGGGGATATAGCAAAAGGTATTTAAGATTGATCAAATCCCAAACAATAACACAACATGAGCATCAGGGCTAATACTTTTATTTGGCCAGACAACAAAAATGTCATCCCCCTCGTCACTACCTATTCTCAATCCACACGATTAATAAATAATCAAATCAAAAATAACTTTTCTAATCTTCAACTACAGGTACCTCAGTTAAGGGAATTCAAGATCATTTCGGCCTATCGTAGAAATGGAAATCTTAGGGACATTTTAATTCGAGCGAGATTAACCTCTGCAATCCAGGGGCAAACTCCAGCATATAATAGATATTTTAAAGCAATTCATTTCATTGCTGATACTCCCACAGAACATAACTTAAACTTGGAAAGATACAATATTGTATATTGCATAACTTGTAAACATTGTTTTAAACATTATATAGGTGAGACGAAGAATAAGTTGAAGTTCAGATTACAACAACATATAAGGGACATCAGCAGAGGTAAAAAAAAAAAAAAATACCCATCTGGTTAACCATTTTAAGGTTTACGGGTCAGACAACTTGACAATTGCAGGCTTGGAATCAAGGGTCAATTGGACGGATAAACAAAGATGGAAAATGGAATTCAAATGGATTAACAAACTGAACACGTGGACTCCTAAGGGGTTCAACCAGAGATGATTTCCAGTATGCCTTTTTCTGTGGTAATTTTTTTATTTCCCCCCCCCCCCTCCCTCCCCCTGTTCTCCTTTCCCCTTTCTTTCCTTTTCCTTTTTTCCTCTTGCTTTTCCTTTTTTCTTTCCTTTTCCCTCCCTAGAGACGGAGTCTATAAGAAGATTGGAAACAGAAGAAATTATTAAGTTTATATTTATGAATGTCTGCTTTAAGTGATAAGTTTTCTTTTACCTTTCTTTTCCCCTTTCCTTTCCCTTCCCTGTTCCTTCTCCAGTAGGCTGATAATATATATAAAATAGATATTTGGTTTGTCGTGTGGGGTTTTATCACTATGTCTTTTGGAATTGATATTTGACTTTCAAATAAGCACTTTTTTAAGATTGGAAGCACTTTTTTATACCTATAGCACTTATTTCTCAGCCCTTTGAAGAAGGGTCTACTTTATTTACTTAAATTTAGGTAAACTTTTTTACATAGGGAGGGGTAGGAAGGGCTCATATAGATTTATGTGTAGGTGTGTGAGTTTATTTATGTTTATGTATGTATGTAT
>JAOVYU010000038.1:4271772-4295355 GCA_025674565.1 Synodontis membranacea | reverse complement strand
AATAATAGTAAACAACAAATATTTCTACGTTTAAAAAATCAACATTTGGTGTGATGACCCTTTGCTAAAAAAAAAAAACAACAAAAAAAACATCAGTATAATAATAATAATAATAATAATAATAATAATCATAATAATAATAATAATAATAATAGTAAACAACAAATATTTCTACGTTTAAAAAATCAACATTTGGTGTGATGACCCTTTGCTAAAAAAAAAAATAAGTAAAAAAAAATACATCAGTAGTTTCAGGTAAACTTTGTGCAGTTTTATAAAGAAATAGCCTGATATGTTTTACTGAGAATCTTGGAGAATATGCTACAGATTCTCATTTTTTTTTAATCTTTTTTAAATCATTTTTTATCATTTTTTTTTTTTCTTTTTGTTTGTGGTATATTATGAAATATATTTTTTTCGGATTTTTTTTAACACTGCTTTTTTTTGTTGAAGTATTTGCACATGTTTAAAAAAAATTAAATAGCTTTTATTGCTGATATTAAATAAAATCAAAAATAAATTTTAAAATAGCGTGTCTTTGACTTTCACACAGTGACATACTGTATATTTGGCAGTCTGGGAAAAGCAGCCAGGTGTCTCTGTGCATGAAATATGAAGTGAAGTGAAAGTGATTAATTAATTGTCATTGTCGACACACCACAGCACACAGTGCACAACAACAACATGTGTTCTTCGCATTTAACCCATATGTGACGTGACACACAGCAGGGGGCAGCAATTTTTAGCGCCCGGGGAGCAGTGCTTCAGGGTTGCACCTTGCTGGTCGTGGAATTGAAACTTGCAATCTTTTGATTATAAGGGCACTTCCCTAACCATTAGGCTACGAATACTGAATAGGGACTAAAAGTTTGACTTTTTTACCAAATCTATTTAGAAGATTTGATTTATGTTTATAGCTAAACTTGTCTTGGCCCCATGTTGTGCAAGGAGCCAGTTTAACAAACAGAATTTTAAATGTAGTTGGCCTGTGTAAAGATGTAAAGATGTCTAAAACTCTGCTGGCTAAGTGTGAAGTGTCCTACAGAGAATGTCAGGCAATGATCAAGTTCTTGGAGAGCAACGTGCCGCAATGAAATGGACATAAGTCTAATTCAGCAAAGTGAGTGAGTGAATGAATCAATGATTATTTCCCCACCGACGTTAGCACGAGCATAGATCAATGGAGTAAAGAGACGATGATGAGGCTCATGTTTAAAGCCTTTTAGCTCAGGTGAGGAGGTAGAGACAGATGTGGATGATGTTTATAATTGTGTTAAACATTGACAAATTTGGTAGTATACTTTTTTTTTAATTATTAAATGAAATGCTAATTAACAAATCACATTTGCTTTTAGACAATGTCACTACGTTTACGTGCACAGAATATTCCATTTTTTGCACATGTTCTGAAAAAGGCACTATTCTTTCTAAGCTGTTAACTAAAAACAGAATCCGAATAGAATATGTTCACATGACCTGTATCAAATTCAGAATACAGCCATAACTGGAATATTAGTGGAATATTAGTGTGCATATAAGCCTACAGACTTTAAATCTTTAAATTCAACTTTTGGGAGTAGCAAGACTAAAATGTTGGAACTTTACAAGGGCATACATGTAGGAAAGTCTGTAGGTTTTAGAAACACGTATAGTTAATGTGAAAGTAGCAGCTGGAGCCGGCGTGCTGGGACGGTTATTGTGCAGGATCATTAGACCTGCCCATCATATCAGGAAGCGAGAGAAAACTCATTAATGGTTTCTATAGGGATTTTGCATTCTGTCTAACAGCACCACTAATGTATTTGTATTCTTTCTCATCCTTTTATTTATTTATTTTTTATTTTTTTGCTCTTTGCTAAAAACAAGCTGTCAGACAATGAAACAAGCTGTCTGGCTTTTAGTGCCTCTTAAATGTTGCGCCGGCTCTTCAGTTAATTGGTGCCATGTTCATTGGCTGTGCGGATAAAAGATGACTTAAGAACTGACAATTATAATCCATCAGAGTCAAAAGGAAATAATTAATCTCATAGGATGCATTGTTGCCTAGATTTAGCGCATTCAGATAGGCTTTTAAGATACATAAATCCATTGGCCTCGTTTTCCTATCTACTACTTACCATCGCTCAGAAATGTCATGTACAGTATCCTGTATAAAGATCTGGCTAACGTTTTTATTTGAATAGTCCGATGTAGACGCAACGTGAAGCATCTAAAGAACATCAGAAGCAGCTGATCATCCACAGAGTTTGTGGGGAAGCTGAAGCCAGTCCCAGCAGACCTCGGGCAAGAGGCGGGGTACACCCTGGGCAGGTCTCCAACCTACTGTAGCACTACGACAACCATTCACACTCACATTCACACCTACAGTATGAACAATTTAGGGGGGGAAAAGCAGCAAAGAAAAAAGCAGGAAAAGAAAAAACAGTATAATAAGTCAAGTCCTGATTTGTATGAATGCTTTAGCAAAATTATCTAAGACATGAGCAAGGCTAAAATTGATTCTGTATTCATAGCTGTGGGCTGTATGATAGATGAGTTGAGAGATGAGTGTGGTCAATTCATTTATAGCCACACTTAATCAACACGATGTGCTTCATCAGTGTCGGGCACTGCACATGATTTTGTGCGAATGTCACGAAATTCATCCATAATCAAACTGTGTACCATTTACAAATGGATTTTTCTGATAGCGGTCAGAAACTCCCCAGTTTGCAGTAAATAAAAATTTGCATACAGCCCCAATCCAATCAACCATGAATTATAGCTGTTTGATGTAATTAAGCTCCGCCCATCAAGGACTGATTAGCATGTGGCAGCAATATATATTTATTTATCTTTTTTATTTATTTTTTTTCATACAAACCTCAACATGCTTTTTTTTTTTGTAATTTTTGAGGTTTAGTAGCTGCTAAGAATTGCAAGCAATTTGGTGAAAAAAATCTTAGAAAAACTTCAGTATGTTAAGCACGTAATGCAAATTAGCTACAATTTGAGTGGGTGGGGCTAAATAAGAACGTCTTTTATGGCTTGAGGAAGCAAATCTTGTGTAAATGTATCACTGCACTTTGTAGTTTACAAGACATATGCTTGAAAAGAAATATGCACTGCTTCAATAATATGCGTAGTTCCCGATCTGAGGTGTCTTCGGGGATAAATGGACCATAAGTGGATATACCACTAAGGTTGTATGACAGTATGTCATTGTTCCCCTGGACATCGCTGATGAAATTGGATTTGTTTTTTTTTAAAAACTCAGAACTATCTATGTACTTCTCAGCCCTTTGCTACCTGTAACTCGGTCCAAACGCTGTGCCAATGCTAGTATTCTTCTCTTCTTCCTCGCTTTCCGACTAACTCTCCGGTGGTAACTTTGCTTGCTTCCGAACACATCACTCCTCACACAGCTGTCACACACTGATTATGTGATCAGGCAGTGTGAGAACTGAATCATGGGAACTGCCGTCAGACTGACGCAAATCGCCCTGCTCATAGAATTGTGGGAAATGATCGACTGCTGATATTGTTGTTATTGTTATTATTAGAATCGGAGGCGAAACATTTCCTATGATTACGTTCTAAAATGCCGTTTTGTTCATTCCTCTGAAGCACCTTCCCACAGCGCCGTTCCGCTTGACCTTTACTACGGGCTGACTCATAGATCAAAATAGACTTCTCAAGATATTATCAGGGACTGTGCAAATTAGACTTTTACTCTTATACAGTGACTTGCATAATGTATTCAGCCCCTTTAGGAGGTAGCGCTGTACCCTGGAACAGAAGTGAAATGAATTCAATCTATATGTCATGAAAATAACCCATAATGGGTTATTTGTAAATCTACATACAGTAGTTTGCAAAACTATTTACAAATGAAAAACATAAAGGTTCTGATTGCATAAGTATTGACCCCTTGTGTCATGTGATCTCAATCTGAGAAGACCGCTTTATTAAAGTGCTTCCCGATGACCAAGGAGCTATCAAAAATAAATCCAGGACAAAGTTACAGAAAAGTGTCAATCGAGGGTTGGTTACAAAGTAAATATACCAAACTCTGGACATTCTGCAGACCACCAATAAATCAATACTTTCATCAATGGAAATGATAGGGCACAACTGTGATTATGTCTAGAGCAGGCTTCCCAGTAGTTGTTAGTGACCAGATAAGAAGAGCATGAATAAAAAAAAAGGTGACTCTCGATGTGATGCTGACACCATCATGCTTCACTGAGGTGATGCTGTTCTCAGAGTGAAAATCGGTGTTGCTAGACACTCTGTGAATAAAGAATATTTGCTGGGCATCTACGTGTAGGTAACTGTTTTTTTTTTTTTTTAGTGAAGTTGCTAAGTAACAACCTGAAAGTCTTCAAAGGATTTTTTTTTTTTTTTAACATCGGCTTTGAATTCAGGTTTAGGTAAAGCAGCAGAAAGCAATATGGATGTACCTTAAGATTTGCTCTACAAAAATGATTAATTGTCATTGTTTGACACACCACAGGACGCAGTGCACAACGACGACATCTAACCCATATGTGAAATCGTGTCACACGGCGGGGGGCAGCTATTTTTCAGTGCCCAGGGAGCAGTGCTTGGGGGCAGCACCTTGCTCAGGATACCTCAGCGGTACCTTGCTGGTCATAGGGTTCGAACCTGAAATCTTCTGATTATAGGGGCTCCTCCCTAACCATTAGGCCACCATCTGCCCCGAGGGCATGGAGTCAGAACCCACGTCCACCCTGTTGAATCAGCTGTGTAAAAATCCATGTGCGAAATGCGTTTTGATCCCGAGTGGCCCCACGCCATCATGTGCTGTTCCAAGCGCAAGTCTGTGAAATTAACTCGTGTGATATTTGGCTCTAAACTCAGGCCTTTGATGTAGCATTAGCATTAGCATTGTGTGTCGTCCCTGTAAACCAGTCTGTTTTTTCCTTTATATCTGTGTTTCTAAAACCCATGGGTAAATGTTGTATTTCCCAAGATAATGCTTACATTACAAGTAGTTTCATCATATTTTTTTTACCAGCTTGTGTGTATTTTTTATTATATATATATTTCCCTATAATATTTGAAATGTATCCAGTGTACTATAAGCAATTAATTAATTTATTATTTATTTAGTGCTTCGATCACAGCACCACTTCATCTCTCTCTCTCTCTCTCTCTCTCTCTCTCTCTCTCTCTACTTAGCAGATGTCTTCCAGATGTGTCATCAGTGCCCTCTCTCGGAGGAACTGATTAAAAATGAGCCTGAGACGGCATGAGGGAGAAAAAAAAAAAAAAAAGACACAAAAGGGAACCCATTCTCTTCTGGATGTCTCCGGATAGCGGGATTTAGATAATTACACTTTACACTCATAGTATTAAAATGCATTGGAATGATACAGGATGTTGAGCGTAAGCACATTAGGATCAGGACGTCCATTATCACATTGCAGAATATTCACGACACAGAGCCGATGAAAAGACAGTTATTAGCCTTTTTCTTTTTCCTTATGGTCACATGCTGAGTGTCGGAAAAAGGAAAGTCATGAGGTAATGTCTGTCTGGTATTTTGACTTCTAACGTTTCTTTCAGTGAGTGAACAGGCTCATTGGACATGCTGTAAGAGTGAATTTGAATATCATGAGCCCCCCCCCCCCCCCCCCTTTTTTTTTTTTTTTTTTACATAAGAGCTCGAGTAGCTCTATGAAAATTTCAGGAGATGACTGGGCGCCTGTCACATGTTCATCACTTAGGAATTAAACAGCAGCTTGGCAGCACCGCACTCCATCTTTCTAATAGTGCCGTTTGGAATGGTTTACTTCCACCCATTACTCTTTTCTCCTAACATTTCACTGCTTGAACACACTGTTAAACCTCTGGCACAAGCCTCCGGTGGAGCACTAAATGGGTTTTTGCTCAGAGACTCTCTCTCTCTCTCTCTCTCTCTCGCTCTCTCTCTCTCTCTGTATATCATTCTCTCTTAATGCATCCTTCTTTTGCTCTTCCTCTTTTTACCTCTTTCTCACTCTCTTCCTCACACCTTTCTTCAGCTCCAGGCTGCTCTGCTCCTGAAAGGTTTCCGAGCGGAGTGACTCGGAGTAGATGGCAGTTTGTCATAACGGTGTCTCATAGCCTGGCGCTGCACAGAGAGAAAACAATCTAAAAACATCCACCCGTCATTCATTCCACACAGAACACTCGCCTCCTCTGCTCTGTCATTAAAGAGCTGTGGCTGAAATTGGAATCTTTAATTATCCGAATTAAAAAGGCCTTTTTTTTTCCTTTTTTTTTTAGTATGCTTATCCACCTTCAACTACTGTATATAAGGGCCATGAATCACTTCAGCGGAGAGCTTTAATACAGTCGAGATAAGTGTATGCAGCGACGTCACATTGAATAAAAGAGCTAAAAATGTAAATGTACAATCTATCAGTTACTCACATTACTATTATTAAAAAAAAAAAAACATTCATTGCTGTTGTTTACGTTTCCAGTCCGTCAATAGCATGATATATACACAAGATCTCACTCATTTGTTACTTTGTGTATTATTTATTTATTTATTTATTTATTTATTTATTTTATGGTGTTTGCTTAGGCTATTTACCCCTAGTTACTTCTCCAAAGGTGTTTTGAAAAAGCAATGATTGGCAATGAACGTTGTTCATGCTTATTACGCCTTATGCCGTACTTCACGTCTTCACGCGTGTGTTATGGAAGGGTCAGCACAGCACGTTTACTTAAATGAGCTCCATTGCTCACCAAGTCTATTTTTTTTTTTTTAAGTTGTAGTTGTTTCAATATCATTTATTCAGACTAAATATGAGCACTGATATTGATCTGAGATTGTTATAAGCCAATACAATATACATTTTAAGCTTGAAATATTGTTCTACTGTGCTAATTGTAGGCATTTATTTCTCAAAAGAATCAAAATTATCAGCCAAAATAATTAGACGTTTTTAAAGCTTGAAATCAGTTACTAAAATATATTTAATAATCATATGTTGGATTTTATTGCAAGGAATAGGAAATACTAATAATAGGAAATACTAATTGAATATTTTCAATATATTTTCACCTGCTAAGATGTAATTTATTTTGTTTTGCAGCACTTTTTGATATCTATTTGATATCTTCTGTTTATTTTGGTTGCTGTTGTGTGTTGCTAGCAGTGAAGTTCTCATGATGAGTTTGATCTTTACAGGTCTACTATGAAGGATTTTGAACGTAGAATTGGAGTATATATACATTGCATAATATAGCATTAGGGCGCAGGTCCACTCTAGAGAGCACCTTCCACCATGTTTGCTGGTGCTGGTTAACAAGTTCGAAAACCGCCATGTAGGATTATTATTTAGCATAGAAAAAGCAAGAGAGTCTGAATACAAGTCCCCGGAAGGCACCTGATGGCCACTGTATGTTCTAATACACACTTGGAAAAGGAGGGCTAAGGGATGGGTATTCAGTTGGTTGAATCCTACATAGTGGACCTTTAAGATGCATCTCTTATAGAGACCGTGAATGACCTGAAAGCACAAAGCTCTCTATCAATGAGTACTCATTGTGCATAAAAATAAGTGCATATTCACTTCACTTCAAAAAGATTGTGCATGTGCAATTCCTGGCTTCTCGTGCACATTTTAATGAGCGACCTTAAAAATCCTGCATTTTGCAGTCAGGTCAGCTGTCATCGTGCTTTCTGTTAAAGACACTGTTTGTAAAAATGTTTTTTTTTTTTTTTTTTTGCAGTTTGCAGCTTTGGCTTTGATTTGATCAAGAGGTATCGGATGCTGATGCGGGTATTGGTGCATAATAGTCCCTACACCAAGTGTAATGACTTGAGATAGCTGTTCATGATTGGCTGTGTGAATGTACTGTATGACCTGGGCTAGAAAGAAATCAGCCCCAGCCTCTACTGTACTTTACACCACTTCATACCATGTTTATTTATTATTATTTATTTATTTATTTTTTTCATAAAACAGTTGGGGGTGATGTTGTTCTGGTTTCCACTAAAGTCAAAAATAATCCACTTTAAATCATTTGTTAACAGAAATTAGCAAACAAATTAATTGAACCCTTTGTTTATGTTATGCTTATGTCTATGTTAATGTATGTGTTTTTTTGTTTCCCTTTAAAGAGAAGGAGGCTGAGACATATGAATCCATTTACACCCACCAGCCCTTAGTGTATGGGCATGTGTGAAATAGAGAACAGACAGATGCACAGGTGAAAAGTGGTATATTGTGTTCTATATATTAAGTCTCAAGGACTAGCGAGGAAGAAATAAAAATCCGAATGAAAAAAAAAAAATCAGAATTCAGTAAGGATGAGATCTTCTTTGCAGCAGACCTCTCAGTCAAAGGGAGTTTATTACTTGTATGATCCTCTCTGCTTTAAAGCCTGTCTTTAGAAAGGCCCTTATCTCTTTAATTTTTTTCTTGCCGGGTCACGACGAGCGTTCCTGCTGTTTTGCAAATAACATGAGAGAAAAGTGTCGGCTGAAAAGAGCCCTCTTTGTCCATTTGTTAAAAGAGGCAGAATAGCGATTGGGTTTTAGAAAGGACAGGAGGGTGCACGTGGTACTTTTAGAGCTCAAGTGCTTCACATGCCTGGAACAGTTTCTGTTTAATGGAAAATAAAGCGCTATGTATTGCATTTGCGTGAAGTGTCAGGGTAAAGGAGGCTACAACATTGAATACCTAATCACACAAGCTCTATCAAAAGCAGCTGGCTGTCACCGATTTCCAGCAAGCAAGGCATAAGTCTTCCATCTGCTACACTTACTGCTCGGTTTTCAGTTTCTGCTTTTAAAGTGTGTTAAGACACGGGAAAATCTGATCAAAGCTCCTCATTTCCTTGAAGCTTTTAGGCCTACAGCTTACAGAAAAAGAGAGAGAAAAAAGAGAACCGTACAAAACCATATTGAGTTCTTAATGGATGTCGCTATTTCAGTACATGATCACACATCATTGACTTGGCTACATAAGAGTCTTATTTAAGGATGTTCCCAAATAAACAATCAAACAAACAAACAACAGCAACAACAACAAAAAAAAATCTACAGTTTGACCAGTATTCACAAAAAAAAAAAAAAAAATCCTAGATTTAGGAGGAAACTTAAATGGGCATGTTTAAAAGTTTAAAGAACTTTAATGGGTTAAGTTTAGAAGGTTAACTCACCCTCAATGCAAGTTCCTTCATAATGCTTTTAAACCTGTAAAGGCTTAAGGTGTTTTCATGTACTTTGTTTTCACGTCTATTAAAAAAAGGAACCACGGTGTGTTTTCCTAGGAGCCACAATCTGGGTTGCATCCTGTATATTTCAGGTTGTATGTTGCACTTTTTTTTGTACATATGGTAGCTGCTAAACTGAGCCAAAGTTGAGACAGGGTTTTAGCGCTGTAGAAATGTGATGTGGGGCATCAAAGTATAATAGAGTGATACACTGAGAGAGGGAAAGAGGGAATGAGAAGAAAACAGAAACACCCATAAACTGTTATGATATAGTTTGAAATGATATAAATATATAATTACAAAATGGGAAATCGAATTGGAATTGGAATTAAAGTGGGAACTAGACTTGGAATTGGAAATAAAATGGGAAATTGAACTGGAATTATAATTGGAATTAAAATGGGAAGAGGAATTGGAATCAGAATTGGAATAAAAGTCTGAACTTGACTTGCAATTAAAATGGGAAATTGAATTTGAACTGGAATTAAAGTGGGAACTAGACTTGGAATTGGAATTAAAATGGGGAAATTGAAGTGGTGTTATAATTGGAATTAAAATGGGAAGAGGAATTGGAATCAGAATTGGAATAAAAGTCTGAACTAGACTTGCAATTAAAATGGGAAATTGAATTTGAACTGGAATTAAAGTGAGAACTAGACTTGGAACTGGAATTAAAATGGGGATATTGAATTTGACCTGGAATTAAAGTAGGACCTAAACTTGGATTTGGAATTAAAATGGGGAAATTAAAGTGGAATTATAATTGGAATTAAAATGGGAACAGGAATTGGAATCAGAATTGGAAATTGAATTGGAATAAAAGTCTGAACTAGACTTGCAATTATAATTACAATTGGAAATTTAATCTGAACTGGAATTAAAGTGGGAACTAGACTTGGAATTGGAATTGAAATGGGAAATTGAACTGGACTTATAATTGGAATTAAAAGGGGAACAGATATTGGAATCAGAATTGGAATTAAAATGGGAAATAGAATTGGAATTGGGATTGGAAATAGGAAGTCACTTGAAACTGGGTTCATAGTCTGTAGCTGTTTGTTGGACTGCGTGTAAAGCAGGCATCCAAACTTCGCTGAACCTTCGGATAAACTCGGCGACACTGCAGGTCAAAACAAACTGCTTAACTTTTAAAAAACCAAGGATAACACATTTATACAGTTCCAACCCATGAAAAGGCAATGTCGTTGACTAATCCGTGTATGTGCCGCTCACTTATATTAACACACTGGCGTTACCTCTCATGCTTACAGAGAGGGCTACATCTCCACACTCTCTCGCCTTTTCTGAGATAATGAAAGCATCTTGATCAATGTCAGCCTCTCTTCTTATCAGCTAGACGTCAAAGAAAACATTTAGCATGCCTCAAACGAGCGATTATTTTCATCGTCGTTTTTGTTTCATCTTTGGACCGGCATGTGTAGGCGACGTACAACTGCCAGGCGCAGTAAATTGAGGGGGAAAAAAAATAAAAAACAGCAAGAAAGGAACCTTTTCAATCAGAGACGTGAAGGCTGCTCCTGATTGTGCAGCCAAGGCAGAGGAAGCGGATCCAGTTTGAGACGAGCGCATCGCAAAACAAAGCACGCCTCGTTTCCCAGCAAATAAGTGCCTCTAATACAGAGCCAGATCGGCAAATCCCGTCACATCCGACACAGCAGCAGCCTCCCTAAAAGTTTTCTTTTGCATTCCTCCTCGCCCTCGCTTCCTTTGTGCTAGCATGTCAGAGAAACAGAGGAACTGGGAATGAATGGAGAATTTTGTACACACACAGCACTTTCTTCATCTTCCACCCGAGGCAGGCACAAATTTGACTGGAGGAAGCGCTAAGCCTTTTAGCATGCCTATAAAAGCAACAACGTCTGAGTATTTTTTTCTGTGTTTTACAGTTTTATGCAAATTTTGGCCGACTACAACATTTCGCTTTTTGTTTGTATATTTTTTTATATATTCATTCTATTTAAAATCACACTGAACGTTTTCCTGTGATCAGCCCTTTAGGATTGTAGCAAAGAAAATGGAGGACGCTCTGAATACGGCATCTGATAAATCTGCCAGTCTTTTCAAGTACAGCAGATGTCACACAAGACTTCAAACTTCTTTCCAGCTTTACTGTTTAGCGGTTGCGTAAAATATTGCATGTAAAATATTTCCTGCTTTAATCTTTTTCTCAGTAGCACTTGATTATAATAAGCAACAAATGAACTAATGCTTTCATTATAATGAATTAATGCATGCACTAATCAGGATATAATGAAGTATTTACACTAACAGCCTGAATCTTACATGCATAGCCATTGATAATAATAGTTAAGCATTAACACATTCTGTTAATTATTAGAAAGTTTAAAGTACATTATTCCTTAAATATTTGCTTATTTTGAAATGAATGCATTTTCTAAATTCTAACCTGAACCCTAACCCTTGATTAGAATTTAAAAAATGTTATACATATTGTTAAAAGTTACATGTATTAAGGATGTTTTCATACTCGGTCTGCACTTAGGACCCATTCTAGGTTCATTTCGGGCTGGGCTCATCACCAGTTTGCTTTCACATTGAAGAATTCCTTCCCAAATGTGCTCTGATTGCTCAGTCACTTACATGCATCACTTTTGGAAACACAGGTTTGCAATATGGTGTCCCTACTGTAGATTCATCCGTTCGCTGTTCACATGTGGACTCAGTGAAGTACTGTGTTTTCAGCCGATCCAACCGAGCACTCAAAAAAAAAAAAGTAGCGTCTGTAGCAGAAACTTCAGCAATCCCAGCTTTTTGAAAAAGTGCTTTCTGGTTCTGAGACATCTACAGATCTGATGCAGAAAGTCCTGTACGTTTATGTAAATGATTTCACTGAAGACAGCTCGTTGAGAAAGATAAGAGTGTTCAGAGAGATTTACCCTCTCTGGTCTAATTAGTGAAGTGTTGACATGGTCATAGCACACCCCTTATCTATATGATGAATGTCACTAAGGTGTGCTTAGATGTCTCTGTTTACTTTGGCTAATAATTAAAAACTCTCCAGACTTTCATCCCCCAACTCCAGTCATCGCTAATTGGGATCCTGCCGCTCGAGGGTCGATCCTCCACTAGTCCATGCATCTATAGAGCCATCTACTGGCACCACACAGAACTGCACCCCGAGCAGGAAAACACTTTCACCTCAATGAAATTAACCAGTGATGTATGCTGGAATCCCAAAACCATACCACTAGATGGATTACCTACTTTTTTAAATTGTCCCAAATGTATATGATTTTTCTGTCTATGTAACTTAAAATGTACTGGGTTGTCCTGTAGGTGCATTCCTACTACAGTATATGACCAGTGCTCCTGGGATATGCTCTGGATCCACTGCAACCTTGACAAGGATAAAGCATTTATCAAAAAAAGAATATATGAATGAATGAATGAATGAATGCAGAAAACAGGGGATCCCTAACCAATACTTGTCCACATCAAGATATACCAGTTACAGCCCAATCTTGGTGATCTGCTTTTTATCACCATTATTTCACCGCCAAAATGGATCCGGCATCACTTGGACCTTCAACCTCAAGCCTATTGCTTGCTTTCTCAAAGTACAGAAAACAAAAGAGAAAGTGGAACACTCATAAATGTGCATGCACATGCATGCTCCGCTGGGATTTTTATGGCCTACGCTAAAAACAGATGATGCTATTTGTGCCTTTAGAAACACACTGTCATAGCACTTTTAATTGGGAGGTTTAAAATAATAAAACGTTTTTATTCCTTCATTATTACGCTTTCAGACTGGCACAGGGTATATACAATAAACTTTAGGGAAATATACTGTAAGGGCCGTTAGACCTGGATCTGCTCTGATAAATGACAGCAAGGCAGATGGAATTGTGTTTGCAGACAAAATACCAAGTCCCAAATGGTGTAATCGAATTTATCTGTATACTCATGGGTGTAAATGAATGCTTGGAGGAAAAGGGAGAATAAATACGTCTGACAAGCACAGTACTTTAGTTAAAGCCAAAAGGGTGTTTGTGTAATGAAGCGACTCAGGTGAGCATTTGTTTGCTGTAATTACAGACATGCTCGGTGTGCAATATTATCTGCAATGCGGTCGCTCTATCTGCATTCATATCATCATTTATCTCTCCAGTTTTTTTTTTTTTTTTTTTTTTTAAGAGACCATGTTTATGCTTTTACACAGACTTCCATGGCCTATGAGTAAGGGTGAATTGAAACAAGTGAGAGCCGACAATGAGGTGTTTTTAATTTAAAGCTAAAGATCTTTTTTTCTTTTTGTAGGCACAGTCTTGTAGGCAGTATTAATTTGTAGCAGGTTAATGATGCTCATGTTCTTAGTCTTCCCGTATAAAAGAAAGCATTGCTTATTCTGTTTCAAATGCTGATTGAAGCACTATTGAATAACAACAGTGCCAACATGATACAATCGTAGAGGTACTGACGGGGTAATTGTTAACTTCCCATGCAGGAAAAAAAAAAAAAAATAATAATAATAATATTTTCTGAAATATATTTTGACAAGCACTTTTGAAAGATGTGTAAATTTTCAAAATTGGCCCAAGAAACATTTTGTTAATAAAATATGTGTCAGTATATTTTCTAGGTCTAGGTCTGTACAGTATATTTACTCATTAACCCTAACCCTGACTCTAACCCTGACCGTAACTCTAGGTGCTTCTGAGGCTGAAAAAGGACTTTGAGTTGAAAATAGTTCAACTTTTGGAACACTGCTGAGCTCGTCAATGTCGCTTCTACCTCACTGACCAATCAAAATCAAGAACGGGTGGGACTTCTGTTTGCAACATTGTCAAAGTCGGCAGAGGGGAATCTAATCCCACTTATTTACGATCTTACATTGAGGGTCAGCCTGATCAATATTTGAAATCAGTGCCATTATTTTTAGTTAATCCTTCTAAAGATAAATAGAGACTTGAATTCGGAAATGCTAGAAGATGTTTTTTGTAACCTAGCAACAATACGCTCATGGGGGCTGCCAGTTAAAAAAAGGCCATTATTGTCATCTGAAATTTCATGACCACGTCCATCCTTCCATCCATCCATCTATTTTCACTTTTCCATTATGGGTTGTGGGTGATCTAGAGACAATCCAAGCTGACCTTAGCGAGAGACAGGTATACCCTGGACAGGTCTGTTGCTAACACCCAGACAATCTAGACAAACGCAGGGCTGACGCACCTACAGGCCATTTAGAGCTAGCAACTGACCTAATCCACATGTCTTTGGATTGTAGCATTGGCGTGAGCTCTTTTCATGGGAAATGATACCTTCTAAAAGAAGCATCTGGATTCATGAGATAAACCGTGCAAGAAAACTGCTAGGAGAGAACCACTGACTAAATAACTGGGTTCTCAGTTACAGCTAGGATCAGTTTCCCCTCCGCCATTGTTGACAGCGTTGATATCGAAAGTCCCACCAATTCTTGATTATGAACTCTTTTCAACTGAAAGTGCCCTGAATGCAGCAGGGGAAAAAAATAATATATATTTTTACAAAAAATGATACAGCATAATAGCAGCAGTCACACGCTGAGATTTTAATCAAAAGATTCCGACAATACCCGAGCCTGTCTTTGTTCCCAATGGCATTATGTGGTTAATATGTCACATTATGTGTCCTAAGACCACCAAGCTCAACTCACAACCAAAGAATTCTTTCAAGATGTGATATATTTTGCATAATCAGACCAAAAAGAATACAGTGAGAAGGTATCTTCCTAGCAGTCATTAAACTCAAAGAAAAAAAAAAAGTCAGGGAAAAATTTATGTCCTCAGTTCTCAGTCTTCATCTCTTTAGATCTCTCAACAGCCTTTAATACCGTGAATAACCAAATTATCATTCCAGCACTTACTGATTCCAGGCACGCTGCTATGCAGTAACCTGTTTTTAATGATAGCTACTGGGTCAATCCTGAAACATAACAAATGATTCATGTTCAGTGTCACTGCAGGAGTTCCACAGGGTTCAGTCTTTGGTCTACTCTTGTTCTCTATATATGCACAAAAATCGCAGGGCTCGGAGATTACATCCCCTAGCATCACATGGCCATCACATCACCTACCACTGGGATGCTTATGACTCAAAACTTCTCTTCCCCTCCTCAAGACTCAAGACTTCTCTTTTCCTCTGTCCACCTTTCAGAATCTCTCTGAAAACATCAGGTTGCCTTGAATATGTCCTGTACTAACTAGACAAACTGAAAAGGAACAGACAAGCTCTATTCATTATGCATCCTTTTCAATTTTGATTCATTTTGATTTTATTGATTTTATTGTTTAAAATTGCCTTTATTAATGTCACGCCACTGTTGCAGCATGAATCGAATTAAAAGCTCCGTTTTATAAAAAAGCTCCGTTAAAACATATACAATATGTTGGTTTCGAATTATGCAGTTTGAGCCATCAGCCTTAACGCTTCGGGCATGTTCTTATCTGAGCTTAAAACAATCTCATAACACTGAATCTCAAGGAACTGTAGAATGAGCTTTCCTTTCTAGTCTGACCTACCAAGTATCTCCGTTCCTTCAGAAAGTCCTAAAGAGCTACATCATCACACAATAACTAAGATAATGCTTTGTTATTTCCTCTAATCTTATTTTTTTTTTGTAACTGGCTTTACATTACTTCTTAGTTATATAAATCTCTTCTTAGTTATCTAAATGTCACTTAGATTTTAAAATGTATTTTTTTTTTCCTTCTTATCACCTAGACCAGTCTAGCATTTGTACAAACGTGTGTTGGTCCATGTTCCCAACAACCATTCACTGATCAATATTGTCTCCAAGTGGCCAATCAATGATCTCTATTGTTCCAATCAACCAATCATTGATCACCATTTTTCCCAATGACCAACCATGAATCACCATTTATCCCATCATCCAATCACTGATCACAATCGTTAGGTCCGTGCGGTTCTTTGCCTTTCAAACTACACATTATTTCCATTATATAATCCCTTAGTAGTCATAAGATAAGTGGATAAGAGCATCTGCAAATCAGCATTACAACATCTAAGTCACAAGATGATGCTTAAGACTAATTGCCATATTCATTAAATCATCATGATTGTTTATCAAAATGTTTTGGATTTTCTGAGGACAACTGTTTAATAAATAATTTTTATAAAATGGAAATAATGCCTAGTGTGAAAGGCAAAGAACTGCATGGGTGGGCCGAAAGATCGTGATCAGTGATTGGATGATGGGATAAATGGTGATTTATGATTGGTCACTGGGAAAAATGGTGATCAATGATTGGTTGATTGGAACAATAGAGGTCATTGATTGGTCACTTGGAAACAATATTGATCAGTCAATGGTTGTTGGGAACATGGACTCATACAAGTGCAACTTGGTAAGACTAAACTGGTGGTGAGGCTTTCTCAATTTACGTAGACTGCAGCTGTGATATGAGTGATGGAGAGTTTCTTATATCACCCACAAAAAAGTTGCTAGTTTTTTTTTTTGGTTAAATAAAATTGCAAAAGGGTTCTAAAAAGTGACAAATTTCTATCCACAAAGTCACTACATTGAAAACACTGATGCCAAATGACTAAATATATCTACCTGTCTGTCTGTCTGTCTGTCTGTCTGCCTGTTTGTCTGTCTGTCTTTTTGAGAAACAACATGAGAAAAAAAATCACCACATCACTTCAATAATGTCTTGTACAATCCAGAGCATACACCTTGATGTTTGGGAACAACAGCGGCAGCAACAACAGCAAATGTACTTCTTTATGTGTTTTCTGGACAGGCCAGGGGCCGCTGTGTTGAAACTATTACTATCGTGCAGCTGCAAAGTGTGAGAGTTATTAATGGCATTAGCGCAGCTGGAAAGAGCAAAGCACTGGCACTGCTATTCTCAATAGCCGGCGGGTGACAGACTTACTTTGTGGGCTGTAAGAAGGCTAATTAGTGTTTCTCCATCCCAGAGCCAGCACTCATGAGGCGTAGCCAGACGTGACTGAAAGAGAAAGGCCAAATGGCAGCACCGGCGAAGGTTCGCGATGACAAATGGATCCATCATGAGCCTTCAGAATAGTTTGACCTATCATTTTCTCCGGAATGAGTTTCTTCTGAAGAGGCCATTGATCTTTTAAACACGGCTTTCTATACTCATTGTATTGTGAGGAACGATTGAAAGTGTTGTGATATCTGTCCAGCAGATGGCACCAAGGGACCAGTAGTTTGCGAAGCTTAGACCTGTCTGCTACTTCTCGTCTGGGGCATGCTCTTCCTCCTGCTCTTCTACACATCTGCAGGTGGCTGTGGATGGAGAGGTTTTTCCATCATGTGTATATATCCAGATTTAAACATCTGGGTATGTTTGTGAAGACAGGATGATAAGAACACACTAGAAAGTAACATTTATTCATTCATGTTCAGCAAGTGCTTTATCCTGGTCAGGGTCATGGTGGATCCAGAGTCTATAGCAGGAACTTCAATTTTCCTTTTTTTTTTTTCTCATTTGAAAAGCCCACAGGAAGCATGCAAAACTCAATAACTGTGGGATTGCAGGATGGAACCAGGGATCCTGGAGCCATAAAGCAGTAATACTACACATTAGTCCACCATGATATCATTAGGCTAAACTTCAAAAAAAGGAAAATTGCAATTAACAGTATAAAGCTATAAAGTATAAAATTATCAGTATCAAGATCCGTAGGCACACTGGGAACAGTATATACAGTGTGTGTGTGATAGTTAAAGACTTTAATGTTTAATTAGAGCTTACGGTGCCTGTAAGGCCCTGCAAACAATCCATTTTGCAGTTGCTGTTAGTCCATGAGATAGAGACTTGAAACCAGAGAGCTCAGCAGCAGCTTTTATAACTCTCGATCATAAATGTGCAACATGTGCGTACACGGCCCTGAGAACGTGTTGTTAATTCAAGCCGACTTCAGCATTGTCCACGATTGTGGACATGGAGCATTGCCCAGCTGCGTCTCTGAGCAATTGGTCGGTCCTCTTTCATTGTGGCCCTCGGCTTCTGAGCTCAGGTCAGACGGGAGGGGGAAACGCATGTGACGCCAGCCAGTCGCATTCTGGAGATTTCAACTCTGCAACGCAACAGTGCTTGGTCCAGGCTTGCCAAAGACAGAAGGAACGTAACCACAAAACCCAGTGGCTGTCAGAGCCAGGGTACCCCGTTTCATGAGAAAACCTTCAACTGCACATACTGTCCTTGATCCTTTAGGTTTTGCAATTTGTCAAAGTTTGGGACCATTTCGCCAGTCCTTGATGACCCCAAACACACTTCCGAGCACTGCAAGAGCTATTTTTAGAATAGAGAGGTGAATAATTTCTGTAATGGCATGGGCTACTGAGGCATCCAACTTAATTCCAGTTTCGGTGCTCTGGGAGGAGTTAGATCAGGTGTTGTCCAACCGAATGTCAGTCCTGCAAGATACATTTTGAACTATGTTAGTCATCAATTGCACTGTCACAAATGGTTCACCTCTAATTTCCCATTTCTCATTTTAGGCTTCAAAGGGGTGCTAACAAGTGCCCTCGGTGCATACTTACTCTGCCCTTTGGTGAAGCCCGCGTTGATGCAGACCAGGCAGCTGTCTCTTACACAAAGCCCTTTGCGATTGATAGCAAGCATTAATAACAGCAAATGGGTTTGCTGAGAGCAGAGCCCTACTGTGTCCTTTGTTATTAATATAACGTGAACGGCAGTAGTGTTGCAACTTGCATGAAATAAATAAAGCAAAATAACTAAACTGAATATGATCAGTTATACAATTGAGGTAAATGCCTAGCTAATGCCCATAATGAGTTGCTGCTCATATATGGATTGTCTATTGTCTTTGTTGCACTCGTCTCGTGTTTGTTTACTTGCTGTTTTTGCACGTCTGCACACGTGCACTTTATGCAGTTGTCTCGTCTTTATGTGGCATAGGTGCAATCTACGTTTTTTGTATTGTCCAAGTCCTTTTATGTAGCACCATGGTCCTGGGGAACGTTCTTTCATTTCACTATGTACTGTACCATGTATATTGTTGAAATGACAAAAAACGCAACCTTGAACCTTGAACCTACACACTTTATATGGAGCTTCTGATTTCGCCAGCATTTGAATCTGTCAGTGTACAAATGTTGTTTTGGTGAAGGGATTAACGAAATGATAATAAACTTCTCTGACTCCAAATGGAAAATTCTGTCTAGGTTTTCATTGGTCATATCTCTTTGTTAGTATCACTGAATGGTAGGCCATTGAGAAAGCACTATGCTGAACACCACAGGCAACACCAAGATTGGATGACGTCTTGAGAATTCTTTCAAATTCTCACTTTTATTCCCTCAAGCCTTCCATCCGTCACACAAATTAACGCGACTTGGATGATGCAGGATAGCGTGCACCATTTGGGAAAATCACACAACATTGCAAACCAACAAAATGTTTGGAAAGTGAAAGTGAAAGTGAGTAATTGTCCTAAATCATTATCATTTATCTTTACTACGTTTTCTCATGAGCTGTGCACTCTTCTCCAAAGTGAATATAGAAATGATCAATTGAGTTTCACATTAACATGCTTGTATGAAACATATTTTTTTTCTCTACATTTTTAATCGTTAAATTGTTTCTGTGCTTAATTTCAGTCCAAAATACTTCATATGAAACATGATAAAATACATCTTTAAAATGATAAAATGAGGTCTGGATTGCTTTTTATTTTCAGTTCCTTATGTGATGTCCGTATTTTTAGCATTTTTGCATTTTTTGGAGTTTTCAGACAGGTGCTTGGTTGTTTGCTATGCTGAGTAATCTCTCTGTCTGTTTGGTTTTGGGGAGAGAGAGAGAGACCCATGGCATTCACTCTGGCACATGTTCCCCAGACCTCACAAGTAGACTCATCAATCTCATCCAAAACTTACCCACCACAAAACCATAATATTTTTGCCCACAGTGGCTAGGACATGATGGCAGCCCATCACCCTTGCCCGAACTGCTCCAGAGACAGCCTCTCCACCTGTCAAGGGTCAAAGGTTAATGCCCGAAGATTAGAGGTTGTTTCCATAACGACCTGGGTGGAACTTTTGCTTTCATGGTTTGACATGGTTGTTACATGTGTTGAAAGTCTCAGTCAACAGCCAGGACTTGTGACAAATCTATAAGAGTGGGAAAGGTCAGAAAAGTGATGGAAGGTTGGGGATAGATTTTTTGGGGGTCACATCATTTGGACCTGACATGCTGCCCTTTAAAACCTCACTGTAGTATTGCATCACTGTATCATTGGCCTTTCACATGTAATGATATCCAAGTGGCATTTGGGAAACTTGCCTACCACCTTTAAACTTTAAATACCATTTCGGTTAGTAGTTATCTAAAGTAAATGTGAAATATCATTGTCATTAAGAAAAATGCTTTGCTTTATATAGAGCACCTAACTGCCTTTGTCATTTAAATAATGGCATCGAATTCCTGAACTGGATGTTTGTGGGTCTGGAAATATCAAACGCAAGCCCACCTATTACCAAGCACAAGGCATGTGGCCATCCTTCCGAACCATCTGAACTAACAATGGGCAATAAAGATTAAGTGGGCAATGTTAAACCTCTCCAAAGGTAACGCATAACTGCTGTGATATCTGTCCGTTCCCCATGCTGATTGTTTAGCCCCTGTTGATCACCAGGACACTGGATGCCATGGACTTGTAAGGATCTCTTATACGCTACTAGGACGTGAGTCTCCACTTTTAGCCGCCACGCCGCACTGGGATCGAAGGCATGAACGAGGGCCAATTAGGCTGAAAAACAATAGCGCTACGTGCTTCTGTCCAATTGCCATGCCTTTGTAGAACCCGACATTGTCTCTGTGGCTCCTGTTACCATCTCCTGATAAACAGGGGGCTAAATTCGAAGCACAGTTGTTCCCATTGTCCTGCTTTCCTTGATACCCAAGCCCCCTTGGTGCCTTTGCCAGACCTAGAAGACCTGGGATCGGTTAAGGGTCTCTGTTGGAGGCTAAGTGGCAGGATACAAGACGCTGTAGATATTTTGTCTCAGATTATTCACTTGCACTAGTACTGGTCAAGCTAATTAAAGGAGGAACAAGCTTGCTGCTGTGCTTGATGCAGTGATCTTAATGTTATGATGGATGGCGTCAAAAGTGATTTTTGGGTTGTGTGTAGAGGGGGGGAGGCAGATTAAGCCACAGCTGTTGGCCTGGCAAACGGGGTCAAGGAAGGGCAGTAACGAACCCTCTCAGACTCCACCGATAGAATGGGTTTGATTAATGGATACAATTGGCGATTCTTTCACTTTTCACGAAGACAGTCGTGAGATACAGTACGTAATGCTTTGTTTTGTCCGCAAGGTAATCTTGAGTGCATGCTATGTTTTTCTTTTATATAAGCTAGCCGGGATCTGCAGTCTTGAGCACATGTGGTGAAGGGATCTATAAGAATGTACCTTGCAGGGTTTAAAAGCCCCAGGCTTAACAGATAAGTGGGTCTTTAAAGAGCAAATAGGCTTTAAGGGATGGTTGTTCATAATTAGTCCACAGGGAAAACCAAAAATTATTCACGTTCCACACAAGCAATGCCTCATGCTCCTCGAACCCTTAACAAGCAGCACACCGACTTTGATTTGCTCATG
This sequence comes from Synodontis membranacea, assembly GCA_025674565.1. NCBI lineage: Eukaryota > Metazoa > Chordata > Actinopteri > Siluriformes > Mochokidae > Synodontis > Synodontis membranacea. Next base: position 4,273,496 of record JAOVYU010000038.1, on the reverse strand, counting down.
CATGTTTCCATTCTCCTGAACAGGTCTGCTGAATGTGCTCCATTGTCTGAGCTCAAGCTGTGCGTTCGCAGACGTGAATGATTTACTGCTGTGTGGCTCGCGTGGATCAAACTTGAGATATTTTTGGCATAACAAGAGTACACATGGAATAAAAACATTAGTGTAGCATGACTTCCTCTGGTCTATTTTTTTTATAGAGAAATTATTCATAAGACACCACCAGGTTCCAACATGCAAAACTATGCCTTTGTTTTTTCATGCTTTCCTTCGGAAAGGAAAAGCTGTCACGTTAAACAGCTACACTCTCTCTCAAATAAGTAGCAAGTAATTTATCACCCAGTAAATTCCAGCACCGGATTTCGTGCTCAAGCTGGGAACAAAACGCTTAATTTAAATAATTTTATTTCCTATGTAAGCAACAACCACGGACGTCTAATACATTTCGAATGAAATGAGTAATTGAACGATTGCATTTTTGTATCTGGTTTTAGATTTGTTTTGTACATTTTACTTTCATGATATGTAATGCATAAATTATGACTGAGCTCAGTAACGCATCTAATAAAAGATCCTTTAAGTATTTATTTAAAATTATACAGTGACTCAGAAGTTTGGCGGCTGTAACATGGTAAAAGTGATCTCTCTGAGTGTGTGTGTGTGTGTGTGTGTGTGTGTGTGTGTGTGTGTGTGTGTAGGGTATATTTTTACCATGCTGGCTTCAAAGAATAGCTGGCACAAAGTCTTGATTAAATTACAAGCAGTCTGACAGAATGTTGAAGCTGATATCACTGTGTGTGTGCGTGTGTGTTGTGTGTGTGTGTGTGTGTGTGTGTGTGTTAAGTGCATTAAGGGTCAAGGCCAACCAAAAGGTGCTTGAGAAGTGCCACTGGGACCACCATAAGATCTGTGGAATATCAGTTCATCATGTACCAAGCATGTGGCTTCATACACTTGCCCTTTATTTTTATCTGCTCATTTATTTATCTATCTTGTGTCTCATTTATTCTTTTTTAAACAAACTTTATTCATGACTTCCGGGTCTTCAAAGTAATTGCCGGTAGATTCTATTCTATTTTCTGTCATTTCTCTGGCAAAGAATGAATACCATTATGAAAGGGTGCATGTGTACTCTAAATGCAGTAAACTTCCCTTCCAAGCTTAAAATCATGCCCTTTGTCACTTTTTCAACGTTCTTTTGTGAATCACCACTGGATGATTGTAGTTCATTATTATATATTTTTTTTCACTTAGTTTGATCAATTAATCACTTTGACAGTTTTCTGCATTTGACAGTTTCTCCAGGATGGAGCGGCTCGTAATGAAGGTGTAATGCACCTGTAATGCAGGTGTTGGAACATTTAGTGATATTTCTCAACTTTCGACTTTCAGAATATTTCCCATTGTCATCAGATGCCTTAGAATAGTAGAATGATCCATAATCAAATGTCTTGCCAGCTCTTGAGTCGATTGTGTCATATCTTAATACAACAGTCTCCTCCTCATCTTCAGTTTCCTTTGGTCTACCACTTCTTGGCTTATCATCTAGCTTCAATTCACCTTTTCGAAACAGCAAACCAGTTCTTGACTGTAGAAATGCTGATTGCAGCATTGCCATAAATGTTGCAAATTTCGCCTCTTGCTTCCGTTGAGTTTTTCCACTATTGGATAATAATAGAACGTAATGAACAATATAAATCTCTCTCTCTCTAAATAAATTATATATA
>JAOVYU010000038.1:4241271-4251487 GCA_025674565.1 Synodontis membranacea | reverse complement strand
GTAACCAATTATCCGTCCCATATGAATTCAGTATTTATTATTTCATATTTACTCCAGCATCTTTTGCACTCTGCACCATCGCACTACAGCCCTCTTGTTTTGTTGTGTTTTTGTGATTTTTGTCATCATGTTTGCTGTACAGTATCTCCGCCCCTGTCTATTAATTACATAGAGAACAATGGAAAAAACAGAGTCCAATTCCTTGCATGCGTACACATACTTGGCCAATAAAGCTGATTCTGATTCCGATGACTACGTCCATCCAAAAACCATTTGGGCCGCGTGGAACAAGGAGCACGGATTTGGAGGATCCGTGGCTTATACCAGTTTAGCCTAATTTATTACTCACCAACTCGAGTGCCTTGCTGACACTTCATATTTTATCTCTGACATGTGAAGGTGTTTCAGCATCATGTGTGCGTTCCCACTTGATCCACACATGTGAGAGCGTGTCTTTTCTATCCGTCGCTCAGTTGTAGATTGATTTACACACAACTGTTCTCTCGCTATCATTCAGTCATCTGTTTCTGACGGACAGACAGGAGGAGGGATGCATCGTATGCGTTCCACACCCAAAACAGATCGACGTTTGTGCAGCCACGAGACTATTTTTAATTTATTGTGCTGCTTTGCCTCGGAGCGAGCTCCACTTGTGCAAAATGTTATGAAGTTACCATCGTGATCAGCGGAGACATTCTTCTGTGCATATGCTGAAAGATTTATATGTTTTGTCTTGGGTTTTTTTTTTTTTTTATTAGTCTGTTTATTGCTGTGTTGAAACAGAGAATAAATAAATTATAATGAAATGAGGAATCGAGAAGCACGCCATTTGTCCAGAGTAAATATTTCGGACAGCTAGGTGGCACGATAGTGCAGTGGTTAGCTGTCACCTCACAGCCAGAAAGTTCCGGGTTTGAACGTAGCATCTGACTGGGGCCTTGCATGGAGCTTGCATGTTTTCCCCGTGCCCACGTGGCTTTTCCTTGGGCACCCCACCATAGGAAAGTCTTCAAAGTGGAGGAATTTCTTGCAGTTTCTTGCCGTCCTGATATCAAGCCAGATTTATCTGCCTTCAAGAGGTACTAACTTATTGCATGGATGTTCTACGGCATGACATTAAATGTAACTATAAATGGATAAAAGCATGATGTTCTTTAATAAATAAAAATTGCAATCGTTGGTACTGTAAGTGCTGTCGTATAAGAGGAATATAACGGTTGGTTTCTCATTTTTGTTCTTAAAGATCCGCTATGTAGGATTTAGTGGGATCTTTTTAAGCAGAAATGGAATATAATATTCAAATGTTTTCAGTAGTATATAACTACCCGTAACTACAAATCGTTGTGTTTTTGTAAGCTTAGATTGAGCCCTTTCTACCTACATAGGGAGGCACTATAGAGTCACCCACCATGTTGTGCCTACTAAGGTAGCCCAGAACGGACAAACCTCTAGAGAATGCCTTTCATTTTTTGTGTTTTTACAAGTGGTATCATGAATCTGGAACTAGTGCTGACTAACAAGTGTGAGAACCCGAAAATTGGAAGCACCTGATGGCCACTATGCATAAAAATACGTATTTGGAAAGGGAGGGGCCTTTAGCTCATTGCAATCAACTGAATCCTACATATCGGACCTTTAAGTGTTTATAGAAATATACAAAATAAAGCACAGCAGTATGCCAGTTAATTACAGACTTTAACAGTAGCGGCTTATTTTAATGAGATGTATTATTAACGATAATTGACTTTCAGTTAATAAAATCCACACAGTGTTTCATAAACAAGCCATACGGCTGTGAACATTAAGTTAAAAAGTGTGCTGTGCAGGAGGTGTCAGGTCTGTGTTCCTTCTAGCCCCATTCATTCGAACCTGCTAGTAGCATCATGTCATGTCTGAATTTCTGAGAACAAATGACTCATCGCCCCCATAGCATTCGTGCCGGTTTTAGATTTAACAATACGCTGTTGTGTTCCTTGCAATACGGGCATGATTCATGGCCACTCCCCTCCCAACACTAACAAATTGCGTTAATTGTCAACATTGTCACAAATTCTACCAAAGCTCTGTGGTGTCAACTAGGACAGAAATTGAAATCAGAATGGAATCCGTGGGCAACTGAAATCCCTAAATGCAAATTACAATGCGTACAATGATATAGTGGAGAAATAACAAACAAAGTAATAGATGAGTTCACACGGACCTCGAATACGTACAGTAGACTCGAGTGTCTAACATACTGAAATGCTGTTCTTATTAATCATATTAATCCAATCTAAAACCGTAAGTGCACCCGACGCTTAGCGTAAGCTGTTTCTCTTTACAAATGTTAGCGTATGATACTGGGCATTCACACAAAACTGGTTTTAATGCAATGCAGCATGGAAATATGTAGCGTAGAAACAGCAGCTCTGAAAGTAGTTTCAGCTATAAGCTTTGAATATGTTGTTCTTATAGTCACAACTAATACAGGTGGAAACTCTCGATAAAAAAAAAAAAAAAGGGTGAGGTCATTGACGAGGTGAAGTGTTTTTGTTGAGAAGGCATTTGTGGAAGGAGTCTCCACTTTGTACCGGTTGGAGATAAAGCTGTATCTTGTCTGGGTTCAGGATGAAGGGATTTTGCACTTTCTTATTACCTACAGTATAATGAAAAGAGGCTGGTGAGAGAATGACTGTTTACAGCGAAGAGTAATTGATTGACAGGAACAAACTTTTTTTTTTTTCTTTTCACAGACGTTCCACAATTGTAACTATAAATGGATTCAAAAGTGCTGTTGGATGTGCCGTTGTGCTTCACGCTGATCCGCGTGACATCGCCCAGTCGTTGATTATTTTCCTAAAACGGCATTCATTGATGAATTTCATTCCACGCTTCAATACCTCTTGCATGTTCGAATTCCGACTAGACCTTCCATTTTTATCGGCTCACCACATGGACCGCAATTTCCCCCAAAATACTACGCAAACACAAACATGTACTCGACATTTAGCCAGAGTTTGTACTAAAACGCTGTGTGAAACCTCTTGATAACCCTAATGCATTGCTGAAACAACTGTTAAGCGAGTTTCGGTGCCATATGCCACTGACACAGTTTCCTGCTGATTGGCATCGTACACCTCAGCATCGGTGTAGCCAAACCACAACAGGAAGGCCAGATGTATTTTGGTTGAGGAGAAAGATCCAGGGAAATTTTAGGCTTTATGAAATTCCTCGGAAATATATGAACGGCATAAATTTCATTAGTTTAGGAGTGCACATGAAAGTCTGGTTTTGATTGTACAGCCTGTCAAAAAGTGGCTCACCAGACAAGCTGGGTGGGCGACTAGAACGGCCAATGGAACAAAACCCTTCCATGTTCGGTGTGTTAGTGATTTTAATGGAGGATTATTAACTCCTACATGGCCCTTAAATCTACAGGGTCCTGTGTCGTTTGGCTTTATTACCATGTATAATCACTGCCATGGCATTGCTGCAGCGTATCCACTCCCGTCATATTGATTTCGGTTACTGTACGTACTCAGACAAAAAGCCTTTGTGTGAGCAACAGAAGCGGTTTTTGCGGTATTAGGCTGATTACCATGTTACCATGGTGTGCTGTTTTGTTAAGGGACATCAGGCTGAATGCTATGTTTGATTGAGCTAACACCAAATAAGTTCAGAGTGTTCTCTGAAGGTAACTTAAGGTTGGGAACGGGAGTGACATTACATCACTTCACAGATTCTTAGCATTTTGCGCTGACATGAGCCGGTTCTTCATAACACCAACATGTTTGACTAATTGTTCAGGTATTAGCCTTCCTTTTTTTCTTTTTTTTTTTTTCTTTTTTCTTTTTTTTTTTTTTGAATAGAAAATTGTCTTTCTATAAGCAAAAAATGTCCAAACAATACAGACAATGCTTTGAAGCATGCTTTGATGCTTCGAAGAACAGAAAGTGTCACAAAGCAGCTTTATAGAAATCCAGATGTAGACTTTAAGTCCTTAATGACAAAAGGCAAGGTGACAGAAGTGAGGAAAACTTTCTGGCCTCATCATAGACACTAATTCATGCTAAAAAAAAAAAAAAAAAAAAAGGAAAGAAATATATATATAAATTTAAGTAGTGGATATTACGGGAGATGGTAAAGAAATCTAAATAAAATACCAAGTTATTGTTAATGTTGCTAAAATAACTGCACTATTCCCGGCTATGCTGTGAATTAATGTGTATCATAATACTGCTGAATTCTCAACCCTGATTGGTCAGGGTTGTCGGTTCATTTTCTAGAACAGTTGCTCTGACAGTAATCATACAAACCACAGAGTTATACTGTATTAATGTGCCTGTTATAATATGTGAAATTTTCTGTAAGGAAATGTTTATTTAGCGTTCATGGAAGGAGTCTCCAGTGTCAAGTTTTTCAAAGCAGGAGAGTCTTCAAATTGGAGGACTTTCTGCTTTCTCTGTTTTTTTTTTCTTTTTTTAAAATATGTACGAAATTACATTCAGTTTCTATTTTTTCTTCTTTTTTTTTGCAGGAATTATATCACTCTTATTTTTTTTATTTTTTTTTTTTTACGATCATTAGTTTTACTATTGCATACATTCCTGTAATTTTAGCTATTTCCACACATTTATATTTCTTTAACCCATCCCATTAATTTGGCGACTCTGTAAGCCCGCTGCTAATTATGGACTTTATTATTAAGTGCCAGTAATTAGTCTACAGTTCTGTATGTTTGGCATGGAGTAACTCGAACCCCACGGAGAGCTTTTCCAGCACAGTGCACCTGCGAAACACTGGCGCGCTCCACGTCTTACAGTGATTAGCATCATGAGAACAGTTCTTTCACACACCTGGGCTATGCACTTGGCCCTGAAAACCACAAATATGCTCACACACGCAGTACTCCAGGGAGAGGTGCTGCACTGAATGGGTTTATTAGAACCTCTACCATCATTTCAGCTCCTTTAAAACTGGAGCAGCACTTAGCCGTGTGATGAAGTAATACGAGGGCCATTAGCTCACGCCGACACTCGCAGGGTGCCGAGTGACATCGCCGGCAGCTGCGGACACTACGTCTTTCTTACACACACACACACACACACACACACACACACACACACGCACACACACAGAAAACTTAGCTTAGATGTTCTGCCATATTCGTAGATAATGGTGAGTTATTTGTGTACTCCCTAACACACTCCCTATATACAAGACCCTTATATTTCTACTTTCTTAAGGTTTTTATTATTATTATTATTATTATTATTATTATTATTATTATTATTATTATTATTATTTTAAACGACTTGCTACGACAACAGGCAGTGTGGACGTGCAAAAAAAAAATAAAATAAAAAATTCCATCATGCCGAATGTATTACAGGCATGAGGTCTGAGAGTCTTGTGTGTAACTCTACCTGTCATCTTTCCCCAAAGCACCATTTTCATTGTAACCCCTCAGAGCCTTTCGCTTTCCAAATGGTGTGAAAGAATGGCCTGATGAAAAACACGCGTGTTGGGTTTCTTTAACAGACCTTTGAAATATCTTGATTGCCGATCCCTCTCTCTCTTTCCGCATGAATGAATCTGAATATCCTGCTGCACTTTTTTTTTTTTTTTTTTTTTTTGGCTAAATATTAATTAATAGAGTTAATAGTTGGCGAAATTATTAAATAATAATTAACTAAATAATGCCAAGGCTAGGGTTTGTCAGGTATTTCAGTAGATCAAATGAGCACTGGAAAAAAATATATATATTATAGCAGAGCTGATAAATATATGAAGAAAAAAAAAGAAACCTGGTAAATCAGAGACTAAGGTTTATAAAACTAAAACCATCGTAACTGCTGTAACAGATCCTCCACTACTGCAGCCAATTCAATGCATTTATGTAATTTATATACTACGAAATTGATATATGCAGCTTACCGGTCTGTATTCAGAGTCTGTGTTGCTAGTCAAAAGTGAAAACGTAGCATCAGTGCATATATATATACATGTATATATAGCCATGATCTAATCATTAATGGTTAATGATTATCCTGATCTTTGTAAGGAAGAAAATGTATGTAGCTGGCTTTTCATAAATCATAACTGAATACCTCTGGATTAGTCTGTGTGTTGGATGTGTGTAGCATGGAGCAGCATGAGGAGAGAATGTGTAAGTGAACGCTCATAATTGCTGAACTTAAGCGCACTTTCTATTGCACGCATGCATGCCTGTGTTAAGCAAAGTGTGTGCTTACATTTGTCATCTGTAAGCATGATTGAGGGTGTGCGTGTGTGTGTGTGTGTGTGTGTGTGTGTGTGTGTGTGTGTCTCTCTGTACATCTTAGGAATGTTTTGATCCACCCGGGGTAGTGGAATTAAATCGAAACTGGACCACGAGTATCGGCTTCACATATCAGCACATGTGACCTGTGTAAAAAAAGAAAAAAAAAAAAAAAAAACAGAGAAAGAAATGAATGAAAGGAATGACATTGCACACACTGATACTGGTTCAATTTGTAATGACATTTTAAGGGCCTAATTAGTGCTCAGCAATAAAATGTGGCAGGTTAAATGATAGCTTTGTGTTGCAGTTTCCTTTAGCAAGGCCTGTCTGATTGTAAAAGTGCTGGTGGATCTGACATGAGATAGTTATTTTTGGTATTTATGTGGATCTGAGGCTAGACTGTACTTTACTGAGTTGATTTTATAATACAGTATGTTAACAAAATACTTCACCATTTTAGCATCTACTGATCATTTCAGTTTCATCATCAGTTTACACTATATTACATATGAGGCTAACAACAATCCATCAGCAGCTTGAGAATGAAACCATTAAGCGATATATGATAGAACGAGATACCATCGATGACCTAATAATAAGAATGATATGGCCGACTGCACACGCTTAGTACCTTGTTCACTTTCATTACAGCCATACTGTATACGTGTTTCATGTGCATCTTCTCAGTCATTGCTGATCATGTGTTCCAGATCAAATCTGCCGAGGGGACATTTGTGATTCCAAAAAAAAAAAAATAAATAAGTACAAAATAAATCCACAATGACTGTTCACCCATTATCGATACTGCTTATCCATTAAGGCTCACAGGGAAGCTGGAGCCAATCCCTGTTGACTTTGAATGTGAGTAATTGTCATTATTGACACACTACAGCAAAATTTGTCCTCTGCTTTTAACCCATATCAATATGAATCGGGACACACAGCAGGGGCAGCTATTTTCAGCGCCCGGGGAGCAGTGCTTGGGGGTGGCACCTTGCTTAGGGTACCTCAGGGTAGGGTTAGGGTACCTTGCTGGCCGTGGGATTCGAACCTGCAATCTTCTAATTATAAGGGCAGTTCCCCTAACCACTAGGCCATTATCTGCCCTGCCCGTTGGGCGAGAGGCAGGGTACACCCTGGGCAGGTCGGCAATCTAACACAGGCCTAACACAGAAATAAACAATCATTCACACTCACATTCACACCTATGCACAAGTTGATTTAATCTATATGTCTTTGGGTTGTGAAAGGAAACTGGAGCACCCAGAGGAAACCCACGCAGGCTTAGGGAGAACTTGAACTTTGCACTCAGTACATAAACTGATGTGGATGCAAAAAAAATAAATCTCATACTGATTGACTTTTTTTTCTATCGAAAGACAAGGTGGCTTAGTAGACAAACCCTACTAAGCCATTTATACCAGTCGTAACCCTACCTCCCGAAGGGTTAGCAGAACAAGGTAAAAAGTAAAAACAATTAGCACTTTGGAATGAGCCAGTGAATGATACTTGGCTCTGTTTCCTGCAAAACTGGCTCTTTAGGTCCCATGGACGAGTTACCTGTCGCCTCAGGCTGATTCACACAGTCCTCTCAGCCCATCAAGCTGTTTGTTTATCTCGCTCCTAGCAACGGTGGCTTGTTTTGCTGTTAACTCAGAATTTTCTATCACTCTTTCCTTCTTGCTTATTACCTGTCCTGCTTTACCGTCTGACAAGTGCTGTTAATAGCTCTATTATTTCTCATAATTTACAACCATGCAGAGAAGAAAAATGAGACAGCCAGACGTTACATCTGTGCAGCTGAAGTCATTGCTTTTGTTTCCTCTTGTACTGTCCCTTCATGACTAGGATAGAACTGCCTAATAATTTGTGCCTTTGAATGGTGCAGATATAACTATAGCCCTAACAACTACAATCTTTAAAACCTACAACGGTGCCAATGCCATTCAGACCAAAATCACAAGGCAATGCATGCGAGGCCAGACGAGGACATCGGAAATAATAAAGCTTTAAAATACTACCATGATGGCTGGATACGCACTGACTACCATCCACCAAGTCAGAGCAAGGCACTTTGGCCTGCAGTAGATTACTGTAGGTGCGGCCGTTTTAGAGACGTGTTGAGGTACACATTAAGAGCGATAGGTGTGTAACTGAAATTCATCAGGATTAAGTGTGTTTGTGGTGTGCAACACAGGTGAGCCATAATCCCTTCTGAAGTCAGGCTAAGCCGTAGATCGATGTAAATGGCATTTAATAGGGTGGTTAACTTTGGCGTCAAGCCTGAGGCTGCTGACTGGGTTTAACATGCTTTACTAAAATCAGATACAAAGACCGTGCATTAGATAGTGGCTATTTATGCTAGTGCAACTTTTGCCATTTATTTATACAGGCTGAAGGGGGTAAAGAAACAGCCTGAGACAAACAGTCACAGATAATAACACAAACCGAAAAAAAACCAAAAAAAAACAAATGCACCATGAATAAAAAAAAATGGTCATAACCCAACCAAGGAGGAAAAAAAACAGCTTAGAAAAGTGCTAAGTTCTTACCACTGCTAGCTATGATTTGCTCATTTGGGACTACATCCAGATTTCTGTAAAGCTGTTTTATGGCACTGAGGACAAACTTGACTCGATGAAATGATGGGAGGACCTCCCTGAAATTAGTTTTTGCAGGTTTGGATATCTGTACAGGTAGCTGGTTGTAGTTAACCAACTTATTTTATAAATACTGCATTTCATTTTTTTTTCCCCCTTGCACCCAGTGAGCGAAGCCACTGGGTAATCAGCTAGTAAGGTAAAAAAACTTCCATCTACTTCCAGAGGAGATGTTTAGCTTGGTGAGTTGTACTCTCCTTCTCCTTCTAGCATTCCCCTGTCCTGCACATTCTGGTGTTTACCCTGCTCTCAGCCCACCCTGATTCAACTCTAACAACCTTTTGAGCTGAAGTGGCTGTGTTATAGCAGGGAAAACATTAAAATGTCCAGGACAAGGGGGTACTCAAAGACTAAGGCTTGGAACTTCTACTCTTGGTGGACCAGGAATAAATGTTCCAAGGAGTAAAACGTGGGGAATTTTACCTTGACTTCAGAGGGCATAAATTCTTGACTGGCCGTAAATCACAGGCTAAATATTCAGTGAAACAGGCTAAACCTGAAATCACAAGTCAACTGTCAAGTGGTCTTTATAAGGGCCTCTTGTGTCAAGTGTTAAAGATTTCCAAAACCTGTTTGCTTTTCACTGAAAATAATTGTTCAAATTATAAATTAAAAATGGTTTCCAAAGAAGCTTCTTGAAATACACCGGAACGAAATTACTGGAACGGTAGACTTCTTATATTCCATCGTCGGAGTTGTGTTCCAAATGCATTTCTTTAAATTGAAATTATTATAAATAAGTTTTTATTCACAACAGAGAGAGATGTACTGTAACTTCCATGTTTTGTCTGTGAGTTAGTAGATCTGTGTAACCAAAGTGCCTACAAATCTAACATATAAGGTAACCTACACATCAAATTTATCGTTCACTATTATTAGTTATATACTGTACATAAAACTACTCTGATTGGCCATGAGCAAAAGAGTCTTTGCTTGCTTAATAGCAAAAACATGCTTGCTATTAAAGAACTGCAGCAATTACCATGAGATGATATCAATTTAATATATTATTATTTCATCAATAAATAATGGATTTTTTTCAAAAATTCCATGTATTCCCAAATTTCACAAATTGAGATATTCCCAAATCACAGAGAATCGACTCTTACCATTTTAAATGAATGAATGAATGAATACGTAGATATTGGTAATATTAAAACTATGTTAGTATTTACAGTACTGTGCAAAAGTCTTAGTCACATGCAATGAAATGATGTAGAGTAATGGTGACTTCAAAAATCATGAAATTAAATCTGTCTACTTAAAATAAAAATATTACAACATGCAGTAAACA
>JAOVYU010000038.1:3837917-3847995 GCA_025674565.1 Synodontis membranacea | reverse complement strand
CAACCGAGCACAACCCGCATTTTCACTGTCTCGATCAACTTTTTAATGAATATACTGTATTTGAAAAAAACGCGATATTGTGAAGCTGCGAAATTCGAACCGCAAAGTGGCGAGGGTCGACTGTAGTGAAGTCTGCACATGTGATAGGGTGTGCATCATTATAGTGTCTCTCCTCTGTTCAGTGTGGGTTTGGAAATAAAAACGTCTTGTTTGTTTATAGAATTGCATTGCTTTTGATTGACGGAATTCTGATAGAGCAACATGAGAGCAGTCCTTTGCTCTAATTACATTTAGGAGACTGGACATTGCTGCATATTGGGCTTTGATGTTCTCCTTCACTCACAGTGTAAAGAAACTCCGATGTACCGAGTTTAATTGCACCAGCCAATAAAGTTAACATGACAGAGCTTAAAGATGGCTGAGATATTCCTGACCCATCCAGGAGTTATAAAATCTAGAAATGGACAAGTATTGCACATTGGTCTCTCTCTCTGACCCTGGGTCCAACTCGGCACGTAGTTGGATATGTAAATCAGCTCATTAGTCAGTCATCATGGCAAGGAGATCTTTGTGGTGACTAAAAACCCATATTTGTCTTATTGTTCGGTAGCTGTGGTCTTCTACTAATACCCACCACTGTGGTATATTCAATGCATCATTCTATAGTCTCTTTATATGAATTAAATATGTGAAATTATTTCACAGCTGTTTTTTTTTTTTTACCTACAGTTTATACCAATACATTGATTAAGCAGTCTACACAAATAAACTCATAAAATTGATGCTACGCTTTATTTATGATGTTGTGCTTTTGTTGTGATGTTATGCTTCTCATGTCCTAGTAGTCTGTGTGCGGTTATTATGGAACGGCATAATTTCATGTGAAGTGTAATGAAAATGAATGAACGTGGTGATCTATACATTTAGCTGCAATTCTCTGCACAGTTCCTGCAGTTTCTAATGTTGTGGATGGCGCTACGCACGATTCAAAGCAAGTAAGTAAATATAATATAATCAATAGAAAACAGTCACGTATTTCTTTATAAATCCCGGATCTGGCATGTCAGGTTGCATTCGTAGTCTTTATAAATGAGACCCCATGTAACGAAACCAGGAACTATGCAACTAAACAGAATAGTAGTTTATAAAGTGCAAGACAATAGGAAGGCGATAGAAAAACAGAAGTGTGTCTATACACCGGTTGGCCAGATCGAGCAAGAGTAATTATTAGCTTTTTGTTTTTTCAGGTGAAGCTGAAACAGGAAGCATCCATGACAAAAAGATCGTCATTGTCTAATTACTGTTGACACACATCACAACAGCAAACAGTGATCTACAGTATATTTAGGGACATGAATATAAATCCAAGTAGTAAAGGAAAAAAAATTCTCAATTCAGTCTTCCTTTAACGATAAATCACACCGAGCCGATTTTGTACTGTGCGACTCCAGCTGTCTTTTATGATTTTGTGATAACGTGGTGTTCTTTATCTCAGAGCAGCCTAAATGATTAGGATAGCTACTATGCTCTGTCATCCTGGGGTACACAGCAACTCGGCACAGCTTTGTAGCTCTTCAGCTGGAAAGAACAAAAATAGTTTCACGCTGTCATTATAACAGTAAATAAACTCTAAGGTCAGCACATTCCTGTGGCAATTAGCTAGACCTGGAAGCTGCAATTCATGCACTGTTTCTTTCCATGTACCTTTATAACTTGTCGTGATATAACTGTTTTGAGACATTCTGTGAGCTGCTTCAAACTGCACTTCTTTCAAATCCCGTCTGCTTTGTTTGCGTTTTGCAATTGCCTCTACGATATTTGTATCTGTCCCATGAGTTTTATGTAATCATATGGTGTTCCGCTATTGGTAGAGTTTAGATGAGTGTCGTAGCAGCACTCACAGTTTGGGATCTGAGTTTGAGAGCAAAATTTTTGCTCACTGCTGGAACTTTTACTGTCGCGGCAGGACTAAATCGTCCACGCCGCACGCAGTGATTATACTCTACCGCCAGTGTTGATTTTGTCAAGGAAACTTTTGACGGTAAATATGTGTTGACCTTCTATTCCGTGACTAAATCTGAAAAAAAAAAAATGTTTGTTAAAAAATGACAGTGAAATCCCTGTTCATTAAGTCCTGGTGAGTAAAGATGAAGACGAAAGACCTGGCTCTGTTTGGGTGGACAACCTAGCTTACTTCTCAGAGTAATTTTTTTTACAGCCAGCAGAAATATCCTTCAACAATATATTTATATTATTAGTATAGATATAATTAGTATGGCTATTACCTTCCCTGTTGCATGTTCCTGAATGTGGTTTCACAGTGCTCCCAGATTCTAACAGGTCTGAGTCATAATTCACTCCATAATTACGTGCCATGATTCTCGTGTGGGCGTGTGTGGACGCAAATGCAGGGATTGCAAAGAGAAACGAAAGTGAAACTTAACGTGATACTTATTTTAAATAAAGCTCGGTACAAACTGAGGCAGAGTAAAAAGTAAGGCAAAAGGCAAACTGAAACACACACAAAAAAAAAAGCCGGTGGAAAACACTCGACATGAGAACGCTAGAAGAACAAACACGAGCACGATAGCGATATCTCAAAATATAGCGAACATAGGGTGGCAGTCCGACATAGGAATACTAAACATGGAGATAAACAGCAAACAACCAAACCTGCGGCAGAGTGACGCTAAAGCTTCATGTGGAAGCGTGTGTCCATGAGTCTTTTATAGTCTCTTTTAATAGGCGCTAATGCAGAGCAGGTGACGCCTGCGCATGTGCAAGGCAGCGCTCTCGCGGGCACCTAGAGCAGGAAGGAGGGCGTGGGCGAGCGCAGTGATGTCATAATTCACTCCGTAACTAGCAAAACAGTAACAGTGTCCACATAACGTCCACATAGCAGTAATTCCAGAAAGAAAGAAAAAAGAAATTACTCAGTAACTTAATAGCCTGTGTTAAGGCTACAGGATTCGTTTTACAAGCATTATAAAACTTTCTAAGAAAATTATTAGTCTAAAACATTGACTAAAAATTAAAACTTAGGATCCACTGACTAAATCTTAACTAAAACAAAGCGAAAAGGTTAAAATGTAACTACGTTTTTCAGTAAGTGACTAAGGATAAAACAAAAAAATTCAATTCTTGTCAAAATGAACAAGCGTGCGATTGTGCCTGCTACAGCAAAAGCAGGCTTAATATCGTACACTATAAAGGCAACTTCAGAGAATCCTATCTTAAGTGATATTGAGCCTCTGACTCGGTTTTTATCTCACAAATATCAGGGCAGTGCGGCAATAATGCTGGTGTCACCTATACTGTTCTTTTGAATAAATTGAGCAGGAAAACACTGGCCCTGTCCAATAAAGCCTTGTCTGAAGGAAAATAACGCGTTTCGGACTCCAAAGGAAAACTGCTTTGAGAGTGTAAACCTGAGCCGCGTACTGTGATGTTTGTTGGCTTCAGGTTGCATAAGCTTTAATGTTTTAAGAGTCAGGGGCTTACATGGAGGTGAATTTCTCAGGGAGGAAAAGCGTTCAGATTAAAGGAGGCCTCATGAGCTTATTTCTTTTGTTCATAAATAATAAACAAAAAAAAAAATACAGTTTAAAAAAAAATGCAGAAATGATAAATAACCCCTAAATAAACCCCTGATTTTGAGAGCATTAATTGTTGGATTATTGGATTGGACAAGTCCGATATTTTCCTACTGTTGGCCTGGATCGCTATTTTGTTGCAGATCGATGGCATATAAATCCCAATTAAGTCCATGTCACTTCCAGTTTGTAGCACTGCAAAACATAGTGTTACAGCCTCAGAAATGTCTTCCTGATGTCGTTCCCAGGGATGTTTTCCTTCCCACTGTCGCACTCATCACGCCGTCTCAGTGTTGGGTAATCTGTGTGTTCATCCAGGTGTGATGATTACTGAATTATTCTGCATCATGCGTCTCTAAAGATGTTCACTCTAACACGGTTTTAGATCACGGCAGGAGTCAGAAGCGAACGTACCGACAAAGAATGAATTAGTGATTAAAAGCAGTGATTGCAGTGGTGAGCATAATAATCTGAATTGTAGTGTTTGAAACGTAACAGCAGGTTTCTCCCGTCAGAGCTGCATTCGACTCGACTGTTAAATAGTCTATAAGGTGAAATACTGAAAAGCGGCCGCATAAACACAGTGCAATCAAGAGGGTGCTGCTTTGACAGGGGTAACAAGGGGTAATTGCTTTGACAGGGGTAACAAGGGCGAGATTCATAATTACCCCCGACAACAAGTACAGGAACCAATAACCATATAAGGAAAATGGGGAACAGAATTAGGATTGGGAAGTCGACACCCCATTTGATGCACGTGAATAAAATGGAATAATTTGTACATCGTTTGTGCATGCAAAATAAAAATTCGTCCACAGACAGTTTTAGAGAAATTAACCGCTGAATGTTTTAATGATGTAACATCAGCCAGCAACCCATTAACTTCCAAATGACTTCAAAATGCAAACAACAATGTGCTTAATCATTTCTTAAGTTAGTGTTAGAGTTATTTATTGAACACTTAAGACATTTAATCATTCGTTTCTCTAAAACTCAGCACAAAATTTTTATATTGAGTGCCCAAGTGATGCACAAACGAATCTAAATACTTTGATTCGCGTTCTCATCATATGGAGTGCCAACTTCAGGGCGGTCACAGAGCTGGGCTAACGAGCAGGAACCAAAGTAAAGCAAGAGTAATTTATTGTTATTTATTGCTCTTTCACCATGTTCAGAGTTTTCTTTTATTATATAAGATGAATGTACAAGCAGAGATGCCAGCTGTATATTCCCCTTGAACCTTTACTGATAGAAACTTAGTCTGTTTAATTGAATTGTTTTGCATTTCGATTTTCACGTTCTGATGCACGCGTGGGACAGATTGGTGTGTGTGTGTGTGTGTGTGTGTGTGTGTGTGTGTGTGTGTGTGTGTTGCTGGAGTATTAAAATGGATTAATGTGATAGATGCAGACTTGCTCCATAATCAATTCCACAGCCAACTCAACAAAGTGTTCTTCAATTAAGCAATCAATGGCCCCTTTGCCTGGAGAGGAACGAGCTTATGTATCACTTTCACACACACCCACACACACAGTAATGCATCGTGTACACAGGCCTGGTTGGGCAATTACAGCATCTCTTAATTGCTATGATCTAAACTGAATACAGGAGGGAGCTCAGTATGCACTTCTGAGTAAACCTTCATGTCTCTTTGAAACACTGGCTGTCAGTCTGAAACGACAGACTACAGTTTTCTCAACGGTGTATCCAGACCAATGGTGCATTCTCGGACATCCTGAAAGCCAGAGATTCGGGCAAATGCAGGACTGTAATGCCAAATGTCGTTCAGCTCTCATGTTCTCGTTCAGCCGCCTCCTGGTTACACAGAACAGGTTTCCTTGCTGCTCTTCTTAATGAGGTGCTTTGTCAGAGTATGCTGCTTAAACCCAGTGGAGCCTGGGTAGAAGTGGAGCAATGAGGCAGATGTTTTTTTAGGATTTTTTGTTATTTAAATCTGCTGATACACACCCACCAAAGCTGGCCAACCCAAAAAAAAGCGCTCTCTCTCTCTCTCTCTCTCTCTCTCTCTCTCTCTCTCTCTCTCCTGGTTAACTTAAATTTGGTACTTTATTTTTTGGAAACATTGTTCAGAATATCCTGGAGGTTAATCATCTTTAATATTAACACTGGTGTTTCTAACTCATTTCCTATCATAATTTTGCCTGGCAGAATGTCAGCCAATGATTACATGTCAATAAAATTACAGGTCCCGTTCTCAGATTTACATTACACAGCATTGGTGGTATATAAACACCCACATGCACTGAAAACAGTGTGTGTGTGTGTGTGTGCACATGTTCTCAGTATAATTATAATCTCTAATCTCTGAAACGGATGGTCTCTAAGACCTACCTCTTTCGGAAAAACTTATTGGTATAAAAACAAAAATCCTATCTGCGTGCTTTCTTACTTCATCTTCCAATAGAGTCTCTAAACAGACGGTATGCATAACCAGGGTCCTAGTGATCCAGTTTCTGAACGTATTCACTGATGGAGATTTCGACGCACGTACTGTATGTCTTGATAAGAGCGTCTGCAAAATGCCGTAAATGTAAATCCAACTTATGGGCTCATTTTCAGCTGGTCTCCGATCAGAAGCAAGAGCAAAATAGAGAATGTTCTCTAAAACTGTTTTGATTAACAAGCCATCTGAGCGTTAAACTCCCTGCAGGCCGTCAGCTGATTGACTGGACGCTGCGTAACGTCGAAATTTCACGCAACATCACCCCATCACCTACATATTCATTCCGCTCAAGCATGAGGCAGATGAGCAAACTCACAGGAGGAGGCATTGGGATATTTTCTTCTTTATTTCTTTTTTTTTTTCAACAGATGCTGGAATGATTTCTTTTTTGATATGCCTGCCGTCAGGACTGTAGGAAACGTGTACAAAGCAATACTGATGATTCCAACAATCTCCACGGAGCAGTGGCTGGAGTGTTAAACATTTTCTCTTTAGGAAGAAATAAAGAAAAGTGAAGCTGCAGGTCTGTTTCTTATGATGAGAAACTGCTTTTAGTGTGGAAAGAGATCACTGTTGAATTAATAATAATAACTAGAGATGTATTTCCACAAGAAAACGTGAGTGTGATTGTCCCTATGCAAAAAAAAAAAAAAAAAGAGACGAGTATGGCTCATGACGCATATCTTTCCAAAAGCTGCACACTATTCTGGGACAGGACAGACGAGTTGATATCGTGTTCGGGAACAATATGTCAAACTCCAGGAGAAGAAGCACAGCAAAAAAAAAAAAAAAGTGGTCTGATGGATAACAGCAGTAATAAATTTAACATCAATTTAATTTAACACCAGTCATTATTTATATTTTAGTAATACTAGTTACACATGTCACTTCCTCTTCACTCTCTCTCTCACTCTCACTCTCTCTCTCTCTCTCTCTCTCTCTCAGTGTGTGTAGTGAGATGCTGTGGCCAGACTGTAAAGTGCTGGAGGCTGTAAAAGGAAGGCGAAGGTCAAAGCGGGGGTCCAGGCGGGGGTCACGGCTGAAGCTCTCTTGCTCCTTCTGGTTTGTGCTCTTGTTCGGGGCTGGAGGTTTGATACTCTTCATCCACCTACAGGACCTCTCAGACATGGTGCAGCAGCAGGGACCAGGTCAGTCACTGCCTTCTAACATGCTTTTGAACTGACTCAGGAGACACACACACACAAATAGAGTGACAAACAACAATAACGAGACCTTATGACTAAACACGGATTCACAAAATATTCACTGGAATTCAAAGGGACCATTAACATCAGCAAAATCAATCTGATGCAGACGCTCAGCGAGAAATATGTGATCAGTCGGAGTGTGGGTGACTGTGTGATTATATCATACTGCTGTGGTTTGGATGAGCTGCTTAGGGCATGCCTCCTCTGTCGATGTCCCTTTCTTTATAAAATCTTCATCCGTAGTGTCAGTGTCAAACTCATTTCCGCAGAACGCGTTTTGCTGTTGGTTCTGAAGTTAGCAACGCTGAGATTAAGCTGGATTCTCGGTCAGTTGTGAGTCACTGAAACAACTGAAAGCAAACGGAAGATGTGACAATGTGTGACGGAGACGGGTAAGGGTAAGACTGTAGTGTGTCTCCAATAAGGAATGATGGGAAATCCAGTCACTCTTATCTCCGTGTGATGGGATGCCAGTCCAAACACTGGCACTCAGCTTCCTCCGAGGTGTCTGTCATTCCTTTTCTTTTTTTTTTCTTTTTTTTTTTTTGGAAACCTGCAGAACGAACACATGAAGCATCACGTGTTTCATGCGCTCGTTTGTTCTCACTGTCACAATTAGTGTCTTAGTGCAGATGGAAGACAAAGCCAGAAAACAAAGAGATGCAGAAAGCCTGTGATGGTGTTATATGTGCGGCGGCCTGGAAAAACCCTTCATCTGGTGACATTTTTGTCAGTTTCATATATATGTGTGTGTGTGTGTGTAATTTTGCATCTGTCTCCAGTGTCTAGGAACATCAGACGTTTTGACAGCAGGTGTTGGCTTACAAAGCGAATTGATTAGACTTTTGTTGGCTTTGCTATGGCATGTAGCTATCCAGCAGCATGATCAAAGTGTGACATTCACTGTGTAGAGAAACCACACTTGGCTAGCAAGATTTTAGAATCCGACCGCTTTATACTGCTGCTGCGTTTGTTAAACTGGCTGCTTATGTATACGACGTGATCTTTGCAGAAAGTGTAAGTAAGTAAGCTTAAAAGTAATTAAGCATTCCTGCAACATTTGTTTTTTTAAAGCTGAGCTGTCAAAGTATGTTTTAAGCCAGGGGTGTCCAAACTTTTTGACTCGCGGGCCATAATTGGTTCTTAGATTAGACCGAGGGGACGGAACGGGGGACGAGCGTAACCAGCGTGAGTTCGGGGGGCGGGGGACAGCGTAGTCAGTGTGCCTTTTGTACTGAAGTAAACAGTAGCTCCACCTAGTGTTAATACTAAGAAGTACAATATAGTCAAGTACAAATCTCATGTGCGGGCCTTATTCCATTATATATTTAGAATTTGCTGCAGGCCAATTAAGAACGGACCGCGGGCCGCAGTTTGGACATCCCTGACCTAAACAGAAAATGGTTTGTCCAGAATCGGATTTTCTTTACGCCAGAATTCAGCCATTGCAAAACAGAACATTTTCCTGGACACGTAAAAGGCATTGTCTGTAAGGTGGGCAGACAAGAAACCGAGTGAAAGAGGATGCAGCACATGCAAATCCCATTTGTCAGCACGGCACGAAAAAGCAGACTCCCTTAATCCCGATCACACCTTCACACAGCAAAGCCTGAGGAAATTAATGGGATGCTCTAATTCTGTGTGTGTGAATTTGCTTAATTATCCAGAACACATTCTGTGACTGTGGCTGTTTACTCATGCGGAGTGTGTGTGTGTGTGTGTGTGTGTGTGTGTGTGCACGATATAAATAACTGGAGTCAGGTGGATAAGATGGCCTTGTTTTTTGTGTTTATTTTTATTATTAGTTTTTTTATTTTTTTTTTATTTTAAGCAGAATTCATCAATGTCCTTCATTTAGAAAAAGCGAAAGGCATCGTTAGGGAGAGTCGACCGCGAGTCTCACAGTAAGATAAGAAACGAGATTACAGTGAAACGTGGGAAATTATTATCGGCTTAGTCTGTCTGACAACTTCCAAGGCGTCTGAGTTTGGAACGTGTGAAAGGGTTCTGATGAAATATTACTAATTTCAAAGCAATGAAATGTTCAATGACAGCACCAGGGCTCCATTTTTAAGCCCAGAATTCACATGGCAACGTGTCTAAGAGCTGCGCGTGAAGATGTCCTGCAGACTGGAGGAGTGGGTGAATCTTGTCACTCTGGCCGTCATCGAGGTGCGTGTGGGTCAGGTCTCATCTGGAGGGACAAGAGATGAAGCCATAACGAGCTGTCGGCTGGTGAGACGTTCCTCTGCTGACAGGAAGATGAGGAGATGCGGATGAGGAGATGCAGTGACTCAATGATGCACAACTGATAAATGATATTTTCGGTGATGGGAATGTTTGAGAGAGTGTATTAGCTGTTACTGGGGAAACACACACACACACAGACACACACATACACACACACACACACACATACACACACAGAGTGTAACAAGCTGACCAGCAACAAGGCCGCATGGATTCAGAAAATATTCAGAAGGAAGTCATGTGAATGATGCGTAATATGGTGGAGGCTGCAATATTATTATTGCTGTTTTAAGGAATACAATACAAAGGGACATGCCAGTATAGCAAAATACTAACCATCGAAGTTGATTATTTTCCAATAAAATTAAAAATAATTCAAAAATAATTTTCCAAAAAAAAAAAAAAAGATTAACAACAAGCCACACATTTATCTGTTTATAGTTTAAAAATGTAATATTGTGGATTGTCCAAGAAATGTATAAGTTCCTGTTATTACTTGTCTCGTTTTTTCCTGTTGAATTAAAAATAAATAATAAATTTGTATTTTTTTATTAATTTATTTA
>JAOVYU010000038.1:3737994-3755339 GCA_025674565.1 Synodontis membranacea | reverse complement strand
AAACCATGAAAAACGGCAAACCATTGTAAACCATGATTATTTAATCATAGTAAAACCATGGTTAATTTTCGTAAGGGTGAAATGGGCCACTGTGCACTGGGTTGACTGCACTCCAAAATAACTTTTACAGTGGTTCTGAACATTACCCCTGGTGGAGTTATCTGCTGTTAGGGGAAGGTCTGCATATGACTGTAAAAGTCAGGTGTCCACAAACTGTTGGCTGTGTAGTGTCTGTATATTTTCTAACCAGGAAAGGGAAGGGGAAGGCTGTCTCTCCCTTTTCTTCCCTGTTTCTCTGCCAACCCTACAAATACACACTCACAAAAAATATTTTCTCTCTTTCCTGTAGATACAAGTGCAATCTTTTTCAACCTCTGCACACACTACCCCAGGGCACATCAGCTCCTTCTGTTTACCTGATAGACATTCATTTTACATCTGACACTCATTAAAATCTAAAGGAACCCTAAGACATCTGAAAGGAATACGTCATACTGTTCAACATCAATAACGAATTAAACCTGAATTATTGACTGTTTACCGAGGTCACTGAGGGGAAAAGCCTCTCGTGTGTGAGTGTTTGAAGCCACATGATGGCAGCAAACACTAATCTAGCTGAGGTAATTGGTAAAACCGAGTTCCTGTAATAACAGACAGTGGCCCCAAAAATATTTGAACACTTAAGCCACACTTGAGCCACACTCACAAAGAAACATTTTGAAGAAAGAATGAAACATTTCTTCACAAATCCCAGCTTCTTAGCAAAGTTGGGGTCAGAGTACAAGGTCATGATATGGGGCCCCTGGGACAGAGAGAGTTAAGGGCCTTGCTCAAGGGCCCAACAGTGTCAGCTTGGTGGTGTTGGGGCTTGAACCCATGACCTTTGGATCACACAAAAAAACAAACCAACTGGCGTTTATTTTTTAAGAAAGCACTTTTTAAGCAAAATATTTTCCAAAACATTGATTGTTGTATTTAAGAACATAAAAATTGCAGGTGGCAGGTGGAACAAATCTGGGGAAATGCTCACCAACATGTAGAGGAAGTGGTCCTAGGAAATAAGCATTTTTACTGATCTTTGCAGAGGAGAAACTCCACTCTATAACCCTTGTGACTGGGTCTGTCTTCTTTTAACATATGTCTGTGTCAATAAAGAAAGAAATGGTACATAAGAGACCACTTATCAGACAAAAAGTATAATGAAGACTCCTGGGTTTTGCTGCAAAAAGAAGAAGCAAGGGAGACAGGCAAAGTCTCCAGAAGAGCTGTGGCCTTCTCCAAGATGCTCAGGAAAATTTTCCAGATCTTTTTTCTTATTAAACGGCACAAATTATACCTGGAACTACTATTTAAGAAAAAATGCCAAATGTGATTAGTACTTATTTAATTAAGTAGAATGATTTAATTTCATTATTTTTGAAGTCATCTTTAAAGCATTTCTTAGCATGTGCGTAAGACTTGCACAGTACTGTGTATCCATCTGCAGCCTGCTTCTGTTAAACTGTTAATGCATAGCTAGGTTAGGTTATGAATCACACCATCTGGTTAATCTACAGTATAAAGGTCACTTGTATGAAATTTATGGTGAAAGGTCTTGTATCATCTTTTGCAAAAAGAAGGCCACTATTCACCAGATGAGAAAAAACTAAGATGAAGGACTTGTAAATGAAAACAGACTGACCCAAAAAGACCAACAGTAGACTGGCTTGGATAATTGTGAGTGAAATCAAGAAAAACAGGTGAGAACAAAGTAGCAATGATGGCTTCCGACATCAATGAGAAATACAGTACTAGATACATCTTAGTGCACAGACTTTAGGATCAATAAGAATAGAGGTTACAATGGCAGGCTCAAAAATAAGAAAGGAATAATTTGCAAAAGAACACATACAGAAAGACAGCAGCTTCAGGAGAACTGTCTTATCTTCAGAGGAATCCAAATATTTACTGGGATGGATCTGATGGTAGAGAGTTTGTGAGGAGAAAGCCAGGAGAAGCCTTCCAACCAAACTGCACTAAGGGTACTACGTATAAAGCACAGAACTGGCTGGGGTGCTTTTTCCTCCAGTGGTGTCAGTGAGCTTTTGTTCATAGATGACATCAAGAACTCAGAAGAGTTCAGAGGCATATTATATACAAATTTGTAGAAATCAACCAAGATGCACATACAGTATGCAGTCAGAGGTTTATCTACACGAACATGAATGCAAAAATATTTGGTGCACAGTTTGTCATTGACTTTTGGTTTTCTGAAATTAACAATGGGTAAAAATTACAAATACATCCACTTAGATTATTAGTTCAGTTGTGCTGAAAGTTCCAGAATGTCTTTTGACTTGCCATGGCTTCTTAACTTCCTGTTAGTGATCATGATTGACTACAGCTGGTAGTTTCACTGTGCCACATAAAATTTACTTGTTTGACAGTTATCATGGGATCGATCAACACACAGTATAATTCAACAGTCCAAAGAGCTAGATCTGATTAAGACGATCATAGATTTACTCAACTCAGGAATGTTTTTCTGGAGCCATTTATAGCCATTCC
Organism: Synodontis membranacea; assembly: GCA_025674565.1. NCBI lineage: Eukaryota > Metazoa > Chordata > Actinopteri > Siluriformes > Mochokidae > Synodontis > Synodontis membranacea. The sequence continues at coordinate 3,752,792 of JAOVYU010000038.1, read as the reverse complement.
TAGATCATCAATTCAAACAATTGTTTATATGCGCAGAAGGTCAGGGGTTCGAGCCCCAACACTGACAAGCTGCCACTGTTAACCCTCTCTGCACAAGGGGTGCTGTACCATGCCATATGCAGAAATACAGAATTCCACTGTGCATAATGTATATTTGACAATAAAGGCTTGTTCTTCTTCTAGGTTATTGGGATGTAGCCACTTTGCTGAAAGAAGAACCAAAATGTCACCCTCAGCTGAGAGGAAATTGGTTTGGAATGTTCAAAGACAACTAGGAACCATCAAGGGTTGAACTGGAAACTGCTGGAAAACTGTTTGCAGTCAAGAAAGGGTTAAATCACCATGGACTGAGACTCCCTCAAACTTGAAGTTTGCAGTTGACCATATAGACAATAATCCTACTGGAGGATATTTGTTATGGCCAAATAGATTAGATAGATGTTGGCCACAATGACCAGAGGTACAGAGGAACACTGTACCAGCTGTTAGGCATGGTGGTCAAATATCATGCCAGGAGCTTGGTGACGGCTACCAAAATCCATCTTGGCAAGGTGAAACTTGCTAAGAGACATTTCAAGCCTAACAAATCAAAATATTAGGTGTGCTGTATGTATATTTTTGAGCCTGTGTTGATTTCAGAAAACCCAATATAAATTAATAAATGAAAAATTGGTGTGCACCAAAAAAGAACAGTTCAAAGAAGTCATCAAAAGCCCAATATTGCATTGACATTTATGTTCATGTATGTTAACATCTGACCGCAATTATATAGGTTTCTTAGCTTCTTTGTGTCACTCTGGAAGTATTAAAAAGCCCAGATATGTTCACCAGGTTGCACTGATTGGCAAAAAAAAAAACCAGTTTGAGTTAAATGAACAAACCGTAAAACAGTAAATACTACCGTGACATACCTGATCATTTGATCAACTAAAATATTGAATTTCTCCAAGTTGAATACAGACACTTTGGGTAAATTTTAAATTTGACTGAAATGAAATTTTACTGAAACCTGGCCTTCCTGTGTAGTCTTAAAACAATCGCCTGACTTGCACCCATCAAATTAACCTATGCATTAGACTAAGACAAACCCTGCTAGGAAGTATTTATTCATTCATTAATTTCACAAAAGCTCTTTTCCACCAGAGAAAGTTCAATTCACACACTTTACCTCTAGCAGCTTAATAATGAATTCAAAACAAATAAAAAAGGTCCCGCGTTTATCCCAACACTCAAGGGGCTTCAGTTTAAATTGCTGTTTGGTAGAGTACCCAAAGGTGTACTTTTAATCAAGACAGTTTGGAAACCAATCATTTCAGTCAATAATTCAGGACAATGAACATGGAATAACATTTCAGTTGGGCATTTTCCTGATCTTCAACACTAGTGGGCGCCAAACACCAATAATTTGCCCGTCATGATGTCTCGACGTTACATCAATGATTTACAGTGATTTATTGGCGCATTGAACAAACATTCAAATGAATAAGTAATCTTATTCAACCCACCCTACCTAAAACAGCTTGAGAGGGCAATCTTTATGAAGTTTAGACCTACATTCTGGGGCAGATTTGATCACAAATGTGATTCATTGTGTCGCACAGGAGTTCAGAACAGTTTCATTGGTATTATTTGTATGTTTCAGAAGTAAGCCAGAGCGTTTGAGATGAAACACTAATATCCAATTCATATTTGCTACAACAGTTCATTCCTGAAGTTACACAGATTGTCAATTTCAAATCTTAAATTTGGATATGGATTTGAGCAAAGACTGGTTCTGTTGTTGTCGGTTAACGAATACACCATGGACTGTAACGCATTTCAAGTATCAACGGGAATGGGACGTTTTTTTGCCCTGGTGGAAAGGAGAAGGCAAGTGGGCGGGGCCAATGGAGGGGGGGGGCGAGGACGCGCGCGGGGGTGGTGGGGGTTCGAGCGTCTCCATCCATGCGCGCCCGCGCGCTCCGATTGAAATGGTGCGGTTTTTTTTGCTGCGGGCGCGTTTTCAGGGCGCTTTTCCGTGATAGACGTCATTTGGTTTTAATGGCCTACGGGAAATTTTGGCGTTAAGAGTTTCGAGATATGAGAGAGAGAGAGACAGACAGAAGGAAATCGATGCATGAACCCTGTTCCAGGATATAGCTTTATATTCATTTTTATTTATTTATTATTATTTTTTTAAATTCAGCCACTTTATCAACAAGTTTTGTTCTACTTAAGAGTGAAGAGGTGGAAAAGACAGCACTGTCCTGAATTTTACTCTCCTTTTTTCTTTTCTTTTTTTTTTTTTTTTTTTGGAGTTTGGTTTTGCCTGAGGGAAATCTTCCATCATATTGTGTTTTTTGTTTGTTTGTTTTTTGTTTTGTTTTTTTGTTTGTAGTTTTTTTTTTTTCCCACCCCTCAACTCTTAAAGTCCCTTTTTCCAGCTGAATTCCTCCTCTGACTGGGAAAATGAACCCAAAACGCTAATGGCTGTCAATAGCCAGAAGAGGGAGAACATCACGGTTTCGCCTTTAAAAGAAGAAGGAGAAAAAGAGAGAAAAAAAAAGCTCTTTAGCTTGGCTTGAGCTAATTGGAGCCATAATCCTCATCCCCAAAGGCTACTGAGAGCAGCCTGGAGCGAGACATTTCTTCTCCTTCTTCTTCTTCTTCTTCTTTCCAGAGCTCTGCTGTTATTTGTTATTTAGCCCAGCAGTCGGGTTTATTGGCTTTCCTCTTCCTCGCCATAATAAACGACCAGGACATTTACAGGCTATATCAGATTTTATTTTTTTTTTCTTATTTCTTTCTATATCTGTAAACGCAGGACGACGGAACGATAAAGTTACCAAGGACGTAAGAAGATCAAAAGAAAAGGAAAAAAGACGGAGCTTGAAATTTTTCTTTCAAAGGTAAGCGAGAGAGAGAGAAAAAAAGAGAGAGAGAAAAAGAGAGAGAGAGAGAGAGAGAGGTTCGCGACGCTTTCCCGGTAAAGTGAACACTGCAGCCTGTTATTGAGAGATTAGTGCGAATATAGTGGCGTAGGACTAAATTTTTCTTCGTGCCATTTAGTGCGCGTTCTGAACGTCCTCTATTGACGCTCTCTTTAGCGCGCGAGCTAGTATGCGGGTTTGGACGTAACCAAGGCAACGCCGGCTTTATTGATCTTCAAAGGCACAGCTTTGAGTGGCGCTGATTGATCTCCCGCGCGCTGATACACCGCTTTTTAATACGGTTTAATGCGGTGCTTATTTAATATATATACGTATATATACATATATGTTTTTTTTTTTTTGTTTTTTTTTTCTACATATTTGGACACTTTATTAAGCCTTACTGAATCGCGGTGATATAAAAACAACAACTTGTCGATAAAGGAAAAGCTTTTCTGTGGACTACGATGTTCGAGACGGTAGGATTCGTTTAAATCTTGAATTAAATGTGAACGGATGAGACTGGATTTTCTCTTTACTTCCGGAAATGTAGCTAATAATTGACATGCTGGTTATCTATGTTGTCAATCAATGTTGATGCCTTTTTTAATTTTATTATTATTATTATTATTATTATTATTATTAAGGCAAGAAAGGCTTTGATCCCAATTCATTCTGTTATTAAATTAATAACCAACCTTAAATCCTGATCCTGATCTGGATCAATTCACCTGCAGCTCACTGAGCATTAAGACATGTTTTTGTTCAAATATAGCCTACTCTAGAGAGTATTTTCTTAGCTACCCTGTTTTTTTTTTTGTTTTGTTTGTTTTTTAAAAGATATTTATTTTATAAATTCTTCATAATTGAGACAGTACGAAACATTTTAAATTTCCATACATCACTAAAAAAAAAAAAATAATTGTATGTCAGTAAAGAAATGTATTAAGTAAGAGATCAGTTTACAGACCAAAAAAAAAAAAAAAAAAAAAAAAGCATAATGGGTTTTGCTAAATAAATAAATAAATAAAGAGGGGGAAAAAAGAAGAAGAAGCAAGTGCGATAGTCAGAGTCTGTGGCAGATTCTCCAAGATGCTCAGGAAAACTTACCAGATCATTTCCTTTTAAAACTGATGGGACTGCTATTTTTATTTAAAAAAATTAAAAGGTCATTATACCAAAGATTTCGACTTAGTTTAGTTTCTTGCTGGTTTCTGAACGTTGTAGTTGAAAGAGCTTTCATTTACAGCCGACTTTTCAACACTACTGTACATATATATAGATGTAGATGAACAGGTATACAGGTATATTTAAAGGAGTTAATACTGTTGTCTGAATTTGAATAAGCGCTCCTGAGACTCGGGTAGGAATCATCATTACGAGCCGCTGTCGAATAAGAGCTGTTGGTGCAGCCATGTGAGCTCTACAGTCTCTCCGAGACTTTATTCTTCAGGAACTTCACCAGAATAGTCTTATGTTTGTGGATTACTGATCTCCTGGTGTTGAATGAACACCTACTTTGTTTATTTAAAATTCACTCAGACACATGCAAGGGATTTTGTTATGATTTTTAGCTGAATTATTATTTTTTTAATTTATTTATATTTTTTGGAAGGACATGTAGACATGTGTTTTTACAATTTCTATTTGTGTAATCCAGCTTTTATAGTGCATCACATATACGCCACTCCTCCCATCTGTGTAGGAGAGAGCAAGAGGGAGCGAGAGTGCACAGAGTCGTCCAGCATTAGCATCAGGGTTTTTGGTTACAATTCCCCTGCAGCTATATGGGGAGGCAGGATGGCTGAATACGCCAAGAATGTCTTAAGTCCTTTTTTTTTGTTGTTGTTTTTTTTGTTGTTGTTTTTTTATCACAGAGATCTGAATGTCTGATCTAGGCTTGTGTATTAAATGAGCGTTATTGCTAAAGGCTGCGTGCCCAGAGCACATGGGCAACACCCTGGAAAACTGGCATCTTTCTAGCAAAAACTCATGGCAGAACTTGCTGCTTACAATTCACAATGGTACACTTTACCTCATTGCTTACATTCCGAAAGTGTCAAAGAGTCGACTTTGTATGAACGTCAGTACGAAGTTAAAAGTGACTCAGATTATATATTAAGTCTATAACTTTAAGTAAAGACATCTTACTGTTATTCCACTGATTAGTATTGAATATTTGTCCCAGAGGGTTGTTAAAGTTGGGTTTTTTTTGTTTGTTTTTTTTAAATAGTCATAATATAATATAACTATTGTTGAGTTAAATATTGCTGGGGGGGTTGTGTTAAACTCACAAGAGGGAGGCAAAGAACACCTTAATTTTGTTATTTTGCATTGTTTAATGCGGATAGGTATATGTTTTCTAAATCATCTCCGAGATGTTCAAGGCAGGTGTCACAGCTCTTAACGAAAATTTTCCAGTCGCTAATTCGTGTTGCACTTTTATGGTTTTGGTCCTCGTACATCGAATCACGTCCTCACCAAAACTCCAAACTGCTACGCGCTGAGCGTACAGGCCCACAGTCCGGCTTCTCTGGATTAAAATGACCTCCATCTAGAAGTGCCTTGAGGCTGAGCGCAGCATCGAGTGGGACAGCTGTACACAACCCACAACCGCAGTGCTGCATTATAGTTTAGTGATATGACAGCAGACACGTCCCATGTCTTTGCCCTGGGAAGGGGGGGGGTTGAACGATACACAACAACCCAGGATCGACTTTGTATCCCAGATTTGTGATCGTGGTTTCGGTTCATCCGTTTCCTTATTAAGCTCTGTCTGGTGCAAAATGATACCTCTATATTAAATTTCCATTAAAAAGTAAAGACAGTGTACCCAAAGTGAAAGAAATATTCTGAGGCATTAATAGGCATGCAAAGGTAATAATACTGCGTTGCGTTTAGAGTTTTTTTTCTCAAGACTCGTTCTCTTAATATCTGTTGGGAATTAAATGCTGCACGCTGATCCGGAAGCACCTGTCCAGCGCATCACTTCACCTTGACTTTCCAGCTCCAGTGATGGCATCTGAGATCAAATAAACATAGTCAGCGTTCAAGCATCAGCATCAGATTAACACCCTGCGATCGTTACGTTGTCTGTGAATATTTTGAACCTTTTTTAGACATTCAGTAAGTGAAGGTAAATGATCTTGTGCCACGATCCACTGATCCAAGGAGCTTCATTTCGCCCCGACTTACTCCTACTTACTGATTAGCAGAAAATGTATGTCAGAAGGTGGTTGTATGCATGCGCAGCGCTGCCCCCCCCCCCTTCCTTCTCAAAATTCTCAGATTGGCTGCACACAGCGTCTGAGCCTATCACGTCTAACACCTAGCATGCGACCTTTAATTAGGAACTCGTAAGCTTTTCTCTTTGCCTCTCTGTCTCTTTCCCCCAGAGGCAAACACCTTAGTGTCCGTGTCTCCGCATCGCTAATAAACATGTTTCCATTCTGCCCTCGGGCTGCGCCGGTGAACAGACGACACAAACACACTTAATTAGAGCCTTGGCAATAATTTGTAAGCTAAATACGCGGCGGGGCAGATGAGGAAGCGAGCTGATAAAGGGCGAGGAAGACTGCAAAGCTGCGAGATCCTAACGTGCCACAGCAGCCACACTGAGGTCGTTTTCTATGGCTTTCCCGTTTGTCTGTTTCCAGGAAGGAAGAAGCATGTCGCGCTTGTCTCTGACCCGCTCGCCGGTCTCTCCCCTGGCAGCGCAGGGCATCCCGCTGCCCGCCCAGCTCACCAAAGCCAACGCTCCCGTGCACATCGACGTGGGGGGGCACATGTACACGAGCAGCTTGGCGACGCTCACCAAGTACCCTGACTCCAGGTAAGACCTTCAGCCTGCTCAGCTTTGCTTTACTATTTTATATAGATGTAGATATTCGGGACTGTGTATTTTCAGACACTCTCCTGTATTGAGATAATTCACGCATTATTACAGCGCTATATATTTTTATACAATAAAAACAAAACCAAACACACTGCTTAGTGTGCACTAAATAACCTTATTTTATTTATCTCGCTGTTCTACCGGAACAGCTACATAGATTTGCACACTCTTACTCTCTTAGACATGATCCTCGAGGCACGGCATTTCGTTTCATTGTATATGCATGGGACGACAAAAAAAAAAAAAAAAAGATTTGACTCGATCCTCTTCCATCCTTCTTATTACGCATGCCAAGTGGTGTACGGTAATTACTGCCAACAAACACTCGCACTGGAGCTACAGCGCTCTCCTGTGCACCTCATTATGCGTGGCACCAGGCCATGCCAATTACACTCATATACATAGATATAGCTGATATGCAACTGTAAGGTCTTCTGAACTGAAATGATCTGACTATAATGAGATGCAGGGTATAAGCTGTCGGTGCATCTTTGCTTAAAAGTATTTCGCAACTCAGCACTGAACAGCATTTCAAACTCATCAGAGACGTTTTTCTTTTTTTAAAGCAAAGTATTAACAACCCATACATCTGCGGAGATTTCCCAGTGTCTATAAAGTTCCACCTCTTTACGTATAGCAGGTGTCGGATCCCAGCCGGTCCGACATGTAGGACTTTATGAAATGTCCAGAATGTCCATCTACTGTATAATAGCTTGCAGGTTTATTTGCATTTTTTTCCATAGCTTTGGAATTAATTGTTTAATTATACCGCCATTATTTTATTTTTTATTTATTTATTTTTTTCACTTTTTTTTCATTGTATTATACGTGATGTGGATCTCTTTTTAAGACGACGGCTAGGATAGTGATGTTATCACACACAAAAGACCAGTCTGTGAAAAAAAGCAGATGTTTGGAAGAAGTCCGACATTATTTAAGTGAGAAAATTCCGTGTCAAACGCAAAGACGGCGAAATAATGATGATTAGCGATGAGGCGATGAGAATTTTACACTTCTTCCACGACCTCCCAAATCCACGGAAAACTATAAGAAGGAACACACACCGTGAGCCACTGTTCATGACAGAGACCGTTCTGATTAGATAACGTATCCAAATGCAGTATAAATATGTAAATAAGATGAAACGGAGTTAGAGTAACAGCTGTTACTGGCTCTCTACATCTGTAAGCAGGTAAATTAATTCCAGCTGCTTCCAGAGAATTTAGTGGCATAGAATAGCATGGAAACTTTGTAGACAGAGTCTGATAGAAAGTTTATGAGCCGGAAGTCAACATGGAAGCTGTGTTTTCTTTGCTGCTGTCAAGCTGTTTTAGGAAATCAAATGATGTTTCATTTATCCTCCTGAGGAATAACGCTGAAGGCTTGTTTTATCTAGCCACTTTCATTTTTATTTATTACCTTTCCCTTGTCAGATTTGTCGTGTTCCCAGCCAGACTAAATCACCGGTTTTATTAAGAAAGACACTTCCGTTGAATCTGCATCTGTTAACGTGTTAATGTATATTTGCTTATCATTAATTGTGACATTCTTTGTTACTTACGACTAACCAGATGTGCCACTTCGGATGAATGGAACATCCTAGGCAAAAGATACGCACTACTCCATGTCGAACGGTAGAATTGAAAACTAAAGTACTATAATATTGAATTTACATGAATCGGGTCCTTCGATTTTGCTGCGGTTCTTGTGCGCGGCGGCGTTATTGTCAGGCATCGTTTCTGTCTATCGTGTACTTTCACTTTCACACTCTACCCCTAAACGATCCCGCTCCTGCAGCCTCGCGCTGGCACGCCGATGGTTAAAGAAAGCGCCAGCGGGCCGGGCGACAGCTAAGAACAAGGTTAAAGGACTTTTAAGCTGATGATGTCTTTTAATAGATTGATCTGTTAATAATGCAGTGAGGGAAGAGAAAGTTAGTGCAGTAAGTAATGGGGCGGCATCCGTCTTGTTCTCTGGCGGCGGCGTGAAGAGACAGAGGCCATGAAACATTGATGGAGAGCGCCGGAAGGGTCGGGCCTCGCGCTTCTGACATGCATCAGTTACACACAACAGACAGGAGCTTAAAGAGAATCAGAGCTAATGAACATGAGGCGCCGCTCAGCGCAGCACAGCCACGTGGGTATTCAGACAATCAGTCTCTCTGGGGAGAAAAGTTTGATCTAAGATCTGAAGATTAACAGAGAATTGGCATCGCTAGTCAAAGAAGTTTGGAGTTAAAACGAATGAGTAAAAGAAGGTGGCTTGTACGCTAATAATACAGTATTTCTAAACATCGTTTTAAAACATTGCAACTATCTGGTGTTGCATCGAGGAGGAAAAAAGACCGCGCTGAACACCTGAAACAACGGTCCTTATTTTTGGACAGGTTGCATGTGTCCTGGAATTCCGACAAGAAGAGTTAACTGCAGTTAACGGAAGTCTCAGTGTATTTCTCTCCTAATATCCTTGAATAGGAAAGTCCGAATATGTATTCAGTAGCTGACCGTAGAACTCATGTACGTATCGGCCGCGTAAACGAAGGCTATATCCATTAAGCTCAGGAGATCAGCCATGAGAACCCCAGGTGAATCTGGTCATCGTGTAGTGAAAGTGTGAAGACTGAATAAATCATGTGAAAATCACCGGGAGGTAGTGAGTACATCAGAGTAGGTCGTCCGGGTGTTTTCCCATCACAGTAAATGAGTTAAGTACTGTAGTACTAACATAAGTAGAAGTTTGAATTGTACATTCTGGGTTTGTTTCTAAGAGGTGATCTCTGTTACAGGAGCAGTATTCGGCTCAATTTCTTTTCAAATATTTTATGACAAAATTCACATTCACATTATGACAAAATTCAACACTTCTGCTGTTGAATTTTCTACTGATCAGATTACTTAGCTAGATATAAACCCATTTGATGAACGATTGGCAAAATGTAATATCTGTACAGTTGCATTCAGCTTGGGTTTAAAAGAACTTCTGATACAGGTTGTTGATGTAACACTAAGAGTTTCTGGAAGTCTGGCAATAGTAAGTAGTGTGTGTGTGTGTGTGTGTGTGTGTGTGTGTGTGTGCATGCTGAGAGAGCAGGCCAGCTACCATCCCAATCAGAGCCACAGAGTCAGTACACACATACACACCTCATATACCCTCGTGGATGTGGACAAGCAGACATACTGTATGTTATCCCAGATTTCTTCATCTCTCACACCAGATCACTGCCTTCACAGAGCTCTCTCTCTCTCTCTCTCTCTCTCTCTGCTCACTAACGACAGACAAAGCAGAGAAAGAGAGAGAGAGAATCCCATCCTCTCAGTTACTCAGGGCAGAAGGTGCTGATTTAGTAAAAGGAAGTGAAGGAGAGAGAGAGAGAGAGAGAGAGAGAGAGAGAGAGAGAGAGAGAGAGAGAGATACACAGAAAGTAAGATGCATAGACATGTACACAAAAAGACAGCAAACAAGTAAAAGAGAGAGTGAGAAAGAAAGAGAGAGAGAGAGAGGGCAAAATGTGGAGACAGAGAGAGAGAGAGAAAGAGAGGGAGGGAAGGGAAAGGAAAGGAAAGGAAAGAAAAACAGGCAGCATTTTAATTGCTTTTTAAAAAAAAAAAAAAAGTGGAGATGAAAAACAGAGTTGGCCCGGAGGCGCATGGTGAAATTCTAGCTGGAAGAATTGCAAGAGCATATGAGAAAGGAAGACCTGAGGCACAACAGGGAGATGAGTATTGGTTTTTTATAAAGCATTTTGCATCGATTTCCAGAGGAGGGCAAAAAAGAAGGGACAGAAAGAGAGAGAGAGAGAGAGAGTGAGAGAGACAACGGAAGCTAGAGAATGAGGTGTACAAATACAAAGAAACAGAGGGAACGAGCGAAAAGCCAGCCCCTGCAGAGAGCTTTTCTAGTCTCAGACAGAGATAAAGAGGAAATATACATTCATACATACATACGTACAGACACCTTTGTAAGTCATTTCTCAGAATCCCTTCAGCTCATAGCATTATGAGACTCCTGTGTATCATCTCACAGCAGCCTGTGTTAACATGGATGTCACATCTGTGTGTGTACTGATACATACACACTCCTGGGCAAATAAAAAAAATAAATAAAATGGCCCAAAAGCAAAATTGCAAAACGTTAAGCTTTTAATGGTGTCAACAGCAAATTACTGGTCAGGAAATAAGCAAGAATTAAGCGAATAGATAAAATAACTTAGTGTGGATATTGTGGAAAATTTTGAACACCCAGAGATGAGTTCGTTTGACTTTTTATATTAAACATTTAAATCTTCTCATGACTTTTTTCTTCGATACCAGAAGACTACGTACATGAATTTCTCCATGTGTGTGTGTGTGTGTGTATATATATATATATTTTTTTATAAGGTGTGTGATAACCTTAACAGTATTCCAAACTATGACTCTTCTGAATGATTCTTAATTTATTCCTGGTCAGGGTCACAGTAGAGGCCAAACACCGGGTGTGAGACAGAAATACTCCCTAGAGAGATGCACACATGCGTTTGTACCCAGGGGCAATTCAGTATATCCATATCCACCTGACATGTTTTTGAGAGTCGTGAGGAAACCAGAGGACACAGAGACGATCCACACAGACACAACACGAGCCCGAGACAGTCATCTGAAGTCAGGATTAAACCAGCGACCCTGGAGCTGGGAATATGTATTTTGAATTAGCATCTATAAAATCAAATTATTCACAGAGGAGGAGGGGGAAATGTAACAACCAGTAAAATAAATATGCAATAAATAATGAGTACGAGTAAATTTGGTCCATGCAGTAAAATGGACTCACGGTACATGAGATTCATGAAGAGAAGGGCATATCAGGACATAGCTTATTGCAGTATTGATATTATACTGTATCGTCACATCGAGAAGGTCTAAGTGACAAAAAAAGTAACAGTGAAGTACTTATTTAAGGGGGGAAAAAACAGTAATGTCAGTGAACACGACAGACAGACAGATAGATATAGACATACACTGTACATAATAAAAAAACAGCATTAGTTGGGTTCTCTGTGTGTGTGTGTGTGTGTGTGTGTGTGTGTGTGTGTGTGTGTGTGTGTGTGATCTGCACAATAAAGTTGCTGTATCTCTTACTGCCTTGTCAGCTGTGGAGAAAGGAGGGGGTACCTTTAAAATAAGGTCACTACTCGTCTTGTGTTGTTAAAGCCGCTAAATTGGACAGATACTCCTTGTAGTGCGATTCCTCCCACACCCGCTGAGCGTTAGAGCAAGAGAGACAGACTGTAATAGAAATTCAATTCCGTTCATCTCTGAGCTTTAGGCTTCAGCGCAAACACACCTGTGTGCATTGACTCTCCCGTTGATGTCTTTGTTCCCGCCTCTCTCTCTCTCCCTACTCCGTTTAGCTCCATAACGAGCTATGACAAGCACTCGCCCAGGCAGAGCTCTAACTCTCCTGTGATTCCCTTTGAAATCGGCTGACCAGGCCGAGATTGCATCAGCACGGCGATAACGCCGGCTCCACTGACAGGAGCGGTTCCAGACAGTAAGTCAGGCATCTCAAATTTAGGACTTGGCATTAAGATTCCATTAAACACAATCAGGGCCGTAATAAAACGTTTCAAATGTCTGGAATGATTAAGTGCGTTCCCCAAAGAGCATGCACAGTGAGGAGGAGGATGATGAGGGAGGCAACGAAGAGCCCGAATGATCACGGATTTGTTATTGCTGATTAGTCTTGAGGTTTGACTTAAGGCTGTGTGGAAATGTTGGAGGAACAGATCCCTTTCTCAGAGAAAGCCACAAAAATGGAGAATTGTTTGTTACAGTTAAACGAAACAAAAATCAGACTTATTTGATGGTGAACTGAATGAATCTGCATGTTTGACAAGAATACAGTGATGGATCCTTGATGCTTCGGTGCTCCAGAGACTCTTCTGAAGATCATCGTGAATTTCTTTAAGCGCAACTCCTTTATGACCCAAGAAGCCAAATATTAACTGTAAACTGTAATTATTTTGAAAGCATATATTTCAAATGTTTTCTTTACTTAAAAATATGTTTAAGTTCATGTATTGCATGAATTTTTCCATATTTATTCTTGCAAAGGGTGCCAATAATTATAGAACTGACCACATACATGGATTATTTTGTGTGTGCATGTATTCATGCGAATCTATACTTGAGCGTTTGAGTGTACTTAGACTCTGTTCACCGGGAATAATTAATAGTGTAAGTTTAGTGGTCGTGAAGCTTGTGTTGCCAATAAAACACATCCGTGAAACAGCTGTATCAAAAGTGCTATTAGTCTCTGTGTGGTAGCGTGTAGCATCTTTCTGCATGACTCATTTCACTGACATCTCAGTAGGGAAATGGTAAACCTGCTCTCCTGCCAGACCCTCTTTTCTTCTGCCAGAGAATGCAGCATTGTCTTATTCTCTCCACAACACACACACACAAAAAAAAATGAAGAAATACTTCAAACTAGTCTCTCCGCAGCAGAATTGTGCCTTGAGCCTCTCCTTTCAACCCGGAGTGCTAATACGCTTCTGGCTCGCTGCTAATAAAATGGAAAAATAAATGGTAATTGTTTCATGCATTTGAAGGAGGCCAGCCTTACTCCATTAACCGTGCTTGCATGTGTGTGTGTGTGTGTGTGTGCGTGCATGTGTACATTTTAATTTTCAGGATCAGTCGTCTCTTTAACGGCACCGAACCCATCGTGCTGGACAGTCTGAAGCAGCACTATTTCATCGACAGGGATGGGGAGATTTTCCGTTTCATCCTCAGCTTCCTCAGGACCTGCAAGCTGCTGCTGCCTGAAGACTTTAAGGTAAAAAAAAAAAAACTGAAAGCAGAAATCATTTACGAATTGACAATAAATACAGTGCTAAAAGACACAAGCAGACCTGACAATGGGGAAGAGGAATTGTGAATAGTCCTGACAAACACGACTCTCAAAGTAGTACTATATAGAACATTTACAAATCGCTCGTCTAACGTAGAAACCTGAAACGGTTCTGCACAGCCGCCACCGCGTGTTTCTTCTTCTTCTTCTTCTTCTTCTTCTTCTTCTTCCTCCGGCTGCTCCCGTTCGGGGTCGGCACAGCAGCGGATCATCCGTCGTCCGCACGTCTGACTTGGCACTCCCAATTTATCCGGGCTTGGGACAGGCACTAAGACCACACTAACTTGTGCACCCCAGTGGCGTTTTTAATCTTTTTTTAATCATAATTAATTCATTATCATTTAAATTACTTGTAATTTTAGATCTGACACTTTGTCATGGGCCTAATTAATCTTTTTCCTGTGAAAATATTTGCCCTTTTCTTCTTCTTCTTCTTCTTCTTCTTCGGTGCCGTTTTGACCGTTTTTCCAGAAGTATCAGGTGTATTAGGTGTAAAACACCTCGATCTCAGTCACCCCAGATTGGCATGGCGCTCAGCTCATCTGTTTTTATTGGAGGAAAAAAGAAGGCTTACTCAGCGTACTCTGATGTTAGATCTTTGAGCATCTATGCAAAATGCGTAAATGTCTGAATCAGCTGGGATTCCATAGCAGCCGTCTTGATCCCGGCATTCGTACATCAATAAAATCCGATTTCACACTAACTGCTTTTAATTACCCTTATTTAGAATTATTATCAATATGTGTCCATTTAATTAACTTCTGTCAGTTCTAATGAGGAAGGCGCGTCACTAGTAAAACCTCTCGACTCATCCTTTTGTCTTGTTCAATTTCAGATATTCCTTTTATTATTTCCAAAGCAGCCCCTATTAAAACATGAAGAAAAACATAACACAAATTATGCATGAATTACAGTACTGTGCAAAAGTCTTAGGCATCCTATTTTTTTTGCGTACTAATAGTGTTATAAATTACATTTTATGAATTCTGCCTTATTGATAACATTTCTTTTCCAAAAAAATAAAATAAAATAAAATAATTGTAAGCATAAAAATGTTTGTATGTCAGTAAAGAAAGCAACATATGTAAGAGACCACTTTTCAG
>JAOVYU010000038.1:3691257-3702931 GCA_025674565.1 Synodontis membranacea | reverse complement strand
TTCCTGCCTTCCTTGCCTGAGAATCACTGCCTCTGAGCTCGTGCTCTCTCTCTCTCTCTCTCTCTCTCTCTCTCTCTTCACCTCACTCTGTCACATTGTTTCGCTTCACACAGACACCATTTCCACCCCCCCCCGTTCTCCTTCTTAGCCCTGGAGTTGTAGCATCATTCGTCCCTGTCTCCGTCTCACCCTCAACCGGCTACTTGAGCACAAGGTTAGTGTTAGTCGGTTTTTGTGTCACACGCACTGGAGTTTGTATCCAGGCTGGATTAACTCGGCAAACTCGTTGACACAACACATAATTAAACATTTCGCTCGAGGTCAGGAATTTTCTAATTAGTAGTGTACTGACAAAGCTGCAATTGCATGGCCTTGAGTCACGCAGTCCACAGGTTACTGCTTAGATGAAAGCCGTGCCTGAAGCACTGTTCTGGGGGGGGAATTCTCACACACACACACACACACACACACACATTTGTCTTACTATCCTTGTAAGGACCTTCCATCGACATCATTATTAATACAGATCATTAATACTATGCTGTGCTGCACCTAAAAATGAACACCATCTCAGTAACAAAAAATTACACCATTTTAAGGCTCTTTTATTTGTTTACTTATTTCATTAATCAATAAAACATGCCTAAAGCATTAAAAAAAATTTTTTAAATAAATAAAAAATGGTGGGGTCTTGTCAAATGTCCCAACAAGGTCAAAACTGAGATATTCCTGTCCTTGTTCGGACATTTGTTCATCATCAAAATATAAAACCCCCTTTTTTTTTTTTTTGCCCAGTGCGAAAGAAACAGGCAGACGGCTCGCCCTGGTTTTTAGAAACCAACTCCTGAACAAAAGTCTTTCAAAACCTTTAAAACTGGAAGTAAAAGCTTCAACTTCTTTCTATCTCTCCTTCTATCGCCACCCCCCCCCCTCTCTTTCCTCTCTCCTTTTGTTTCTCTCAAAAGATTTTCAGCTGGAAGACAAAGAAACAAAAGCCGCCGAGGCGTAATTACAGTTAATTGTGCATCTTCAAATGCATGTGCTTTTTTTATTTCCGGACGATAAACATGTTTTTTTCGCCCTTTAGCAGCTGCTGCAACTTATAATGCAAAACAGAGGAGGTTATCATTTTTCCGTTCGCCTGACTGTAATATTTATTAATCTTCGTACGGTAAGGTGTGCTACTCCTGTAGTTATTGGCACTAATTACATGGAAAATCCTGTAGCTGTTCTAACGTTGTCAGATAAATAAATAAATAAATAAAAAATTGCAACTATATTAATGAAACCACACGTGGAAAGATTTTATTTTTTTTTTTTCTTCCAGGATTTTTGGTGGTGTGTCTTACGCTGCAGAGTGAATTACTGCCTGGAAAATATAACATATGGAGTAGATGACACATCCACGTCCCACATTCGGTGCTGCTGTCTCGGACGTATAAACAGAGACGTTTGAGGCTTAACAACTCGCACTGAAGCACACTGGACAGCTGCGCTGAAAATAAACAGGAAAATATGATCCCAAACACACAAGAATCAGGACTGCAGGCTTATAAACGCCCACAGTAACTCTGTCCTGTCCCGCGTCCAATCACGGCCTGACCGATCCACCCACAGTCCTCTCAACACCAACGCCAACCTCAAACATATGAGACGAGACCGCTTCCAGGCCGACGCTCGGCGGCCATCTTGGCTATGCTCCCAGTCGGGATCCAATCGTACAAGACCGGACTAATATCTACTTGAACGAAGAGAGATCCTTATAGCGGAAAAAAGGGAGTGACGAGAAGGCATTTCAAACACAGATTTTTCGTGAATGATATGTCGCCTTTGGCTCGTTAAACTCTGGATCCCTGGATCAGAGTAGAAGATATTTCTGATTGTCACCATGTCAGATTACGCCATGTCTGACGCCGGCCAATCACTGTTCACGTTCTTGCGTGTCGTCGGAGAGCAGGGACGAGTCACGGTCAATCAGTGACTACAGAAGGAAAGTCAAGAAACACATCATAGGAGTGAGAATATACAGTACAAAAACGTCTGACATGCTAGACTTTTCGTCAGGGTGTTGCCGGGCGTCCCAGACGCCACATCGCTGTTCTTTGATTACGTCACACCACGAGGCCTGTTACTCGTTCCGGATGTCAAAAACATTAAGTCATAATTGGTCTGAATTTGTGTACTCTTATCTCTTAACGGAGCAGAGCGCCCTGTATCTGTGTACATGTCAGTGACGGGCCTGGTATTTTCTGCTAACTTCTTAACCAACAAAGCGACTTGCTCTTTTTACAAAGGGGTGAGACTTACAGTAATACGCATAGAGCAAAGCCAATTTCTAGAAAAAAATGAAAAAATGTGGAATTTCTACTCAAAGTCTGGAAGGTCTCTTAAAACCTCGTTTTCAGCATCTGACATCACGTCGACGTGGCCGCTCACGCGGTCGACAGTAAATCAGACATCGCACATCAGCACTCTTGAACATGCACTGCGTACATCTAATGCTAGACATACAGCTTGCTGTTTTGACAAGATAAATACATCATAAGCTTAGAACGTAAGGCTAATATTAGCTGGATCTCTTTATGCTTTCGAGCACATGCTTTGATGGAGACGTCGATGACTTTTCCGCTTTGTAGCTCAAACATGCAGAGTTTTTTTTGTTTGTTTTTTTTTTTTAAATGACGTCATTCCGTAATTTGGACTTATCGCATTCAGGATAACGTGCTGAAAAATCTGTAACATCACAAAGTCTTTTTTTTTTTTTTTTTTTTTTTTTAGAGTATTGACAGACGTTAGAATTCGCGATGAAATCTAAATTCTAGTTTTTAAAGGGTTAAAAGTCGAAATAGTTTCATTTAACGGCTCAAATACTAAAAACGCAATTGAAAGCGTAGCCTCACGCTGCTCTGTGCATCCCATCTGAGACCCTGGCTTTATATCGTGCCGCGTGTCTCAGGCTAGGCGCTAAAGACAGCGTCGGTGGAACTTTTCTTTTCCAGTGTGTATTAAAAATTCAGTGGGTTTCATATGTAAAGCGAACCCAATTAGGAAGTAAACGTCAAGGCTCAAGTAGGAACGCAGATCCTCCGAAGACTCGGCTAATGAGGGCTTGTTGATTTTAAGCTCGTTCGCCGAGTCGTTTCTGGAGTTGCCGTGTTAAATTTTAATCGTTGCTGAATGGCAAGGTGGAGTCGGCACTAACGACCGGGGACGCGTGCTGAGTCTGGAGGCTTACGCTGACCGACCGGGATTTTCTTCCGGAGTCTTTCTAGTTACAGCAAAGCGTTTGGACCTCAAATCCTCATGAAATGCAACATTCTGTAATCAGATCATCATGAAAAGGCGCGGAGGGAGCGGAAATATGAGGAAAATTCTGAAAAGTGCAACTGAATTAGGGATGAGCCCTCATTCGCTTTCAGCTCGGAACAAGCCTTTCTGAGTATAAAGAGTGAACTCCCGTCTGATCGTGACAAGTCTGGAAAACAGAGCTGTCAAATCCGCCCTAAAAAGAAAACACTTTACAGAGAGTCAGACTCTCGCTCTCAATGAATAAAGTATACACACAAAGTGTACTGATCTCTGCCAGTCACTCGGATTAACTTTGTCGTGTTAAAATCGGTTCCTCTCGTCGTTCACCAAGTCTGATGTGCGCACATCTGTCTTCTGAGGACAGATGAGGTTTTCTTTTATTTTATTAAATATCTCTGAAATATAGCAGGAAACACACAAGAATGCTGTGAGTAAGTGTTTCTGATGGCTTTGGCATGCACGGATCACTCGTCGTTTCCCGAAAAACCGTTTCGGTTTTTCCGTCCACGTTCCGGTGCCAAGCTGCAGAAGACGGAAGACGAAGATCCAGCGCTTACGAGAGGCAAGTTTAGAACGAGAACGTGCAGTCAGACTTCGCTGAAGCATGAAACTCGAGAATTTTTTTGGTGTTACTTGTAAAAAATCAGCTAGAAGTTGCTTTAGCAAAGAGCCACGGGCATTGCTTCAGTCTATACCTGCATGGCCTTCAGGCTAAAAGCAGCTGGCATTGTGCGTGTGTGTGTGTGTGTGTGTGCGCACAGACGTTATCTACATATTTACTTAGTTTAATGATCACGACAGATGATGCTGCAGATTTATAGGGTTTGTATAACAGAGTGAGAGAGTGTTTCTCCTCCTGAGGTGCAAAGCTGGAGGCGGCACGGCACAAACACACCTACAGCAACACCTCATACACCGAGGCCTCGGGAATACACACACACACACACACACACACAATGCATTAGAAGCCAATTAATTTTCTGACTTGTTTTCCCGAGCAAGCATTATATAGGAGAAAACTGGAGAACCCAGAGGAAACCTACACAAACATAAGGAAAAATACGCAGAACTCCACACAGACACTAACCTGAGCTCATGATCGAAACCCTGGAGCTGTGAGGAAGCACCGCTACGCGCTGTACCACGGTGCCACCCAGCAAATAATTACATTTTGCATGAAATTAATTTTTTGAGCTTGCTTAAAATGGAGAATTTGTTGTTGATAAAAAGAAATGTGTGTGTGTGTGTGTGTGTGTGTGTGTTTGTGTGCGGTGTTGTAAGGGAGATCAGAGATGAATCAGCCAGACTGGTTTGAGCTGTCAGGATGGTTCCAGTAACTCAACGAAACAAACACTCTTTAGAGTCGTGGTGAGAAGAAAAGCATCTCCGGAAGTACAACATGTTAAACCTTGATGCAGATCGTCTTTAACGGCGGAAGACCACATCAACTTCCAGCCGTGTCAGCCAGTAACAGGAAGCGTCTCACCCCAGCTGACCAAACGAAGGTTGCAAAAAGACCCGATGATGTTTAACTCTTCGGTTTCGATGCGTGCAAACGTCGTTTTTTCCAA
The DNA here is from genome assembly GCA_025674565.1 of Synodontis membranacea. Classification (NCBI taxonomy): domain Eukaryota; kingdom Metazoa; phylum Chordata; class Actinopteri; order Siluriformes; family Mochokidae; genus Synodontis; species Synodontis membranacea. The sequence continues at coordinate 3,698,051 of JAOVYU010000038.1, read as the reverse complement.
CGGAATGGAACGGAAGCTTTGCCGACATGTCAATTAAAAAAGAAAATATAAAAGACGGATATTTCCATGTGTCCACGTATTACCTAAAAATGAGCGATTCAAACGGGACTAAAATAATCCAGGGAACATTCCCCACGTAAACCTAGTCTATCCTGAACAGGGCTTAAGACTCGGAAAGTAGACAAAGGGATTGATTTCTGATTTGGAATCTTCTAACTCTTTGACACTGAAAATGAAACTTCATAAACGATATTTTTACTTTTGGAAATTGTTCAGCTGTATTTATGACTGAAATTTAGCTGAACACTTTTTTTTTTTTTTTTTGATCAAGCTGTTCACTGGGAATTTAAAGGCAATATAACAAACTGTTGATGCTCAGACCTCTAAGTAAGGACATGTGTACGTGTGTGTGTGACAAGTGACATCTGTTTATTCCATCCCACATGGTCCGGGTATGTGTACGTGTGAGCATGTGGAGCATAAACACGCGCCCACACGCAGACCAATCGGACAATAAACAGTTGTGGTGCGTAATGAGTCGCACGACTGATGGGGAAGGGTGCGGATTCCCGTTTCAGCAGCGCCATCAGTCAGCCCGCTTCATTACAGCCTGCCCAGATACATAATTCATACAGCCTTAAAAAATACATGCCCTGCTCCATCACACAAGAGACGTGACAGACAGAGAAACTCAGGGCTTCTGTTAGGGCCGCCATCATTTGTAACGCGGCCGGATTTGGATGTGTAGGAAAGCAGCGCTGGCTTGTAATTAGCGTCAGCCGCAGTAATGCATTACGGAGCTTGGTGATGGTGCTGCTCCGCGCGGGACGAGCCGCGCAAATCCGGCAGTCAGACTTGCTTATTTTAAACGCTTTTAGACTCGGCACCAATAATGCCGGTCTCAAGGTGGCCGCCACATTTTACACCCACTCGGACAAATAAATCACAGAGTTCCACAAAAAGCTCAGTGTGGACGTTGCTAAATTTAAAACACAGGACGAGACGCAAGTGAGCAACACCGGTATTTGGGTACTGTAGGTGGAGACGTAGGTCAAGGGTGGACACATCATGGATTTATTAGCTAGATCGAGATAAAGAAATCAACTATACTAAAAATTGGTAGCTAACACAATGCTAGGTTAGTTACGGTCTGGAGTGTGTTGTTCTTCTGCTTATACCACAACGATTTGCCAATTCATTAACGCACAGCACGTTGAGGATTTTAACTTTCAAGTTCGTTCCTATAGTCAAGAGCCAAGCTAGTTCCTATTATTAAACTCTCTCTCTCTCTCTCGCAGCTTGTCCTTTCACCAAGAAACCAGAAAGCATAAACTCCTCTGTCCTGAAGACTGTCATGTGCTGATAAACTTTGCAAAACCACCATGACCGTTACAAAGTGCTGACACCAGAGACCACTTCCATAAATGTTAAATAAACGTCTCATAACAACAACAACAACAACAAAAAAAGAAACTTCACCACATCAATGATTATAGGTTTTACTTTGCTAAGTAAAACTTTTTTTTTTTTTTTTTTCAACCCGTGTGTTGGTATTAGTCATGCGGAGCGTCTGCCGTAGGCTCCGACCCTGTGTATTACAAACAGTAACACAGAATGAGTGCATTAATACAGTATAAACCTGTTGCTCGTGTTCCGGGCTGTGCCGGTGTACAAAAATAACCCACAACTTTTGACCAATCAGATCTGACGATATGACCACGCTGCGGTTACTGTACGTGATGTACATTTATCATTATCCTTTCCTGGCAAAGTCGTTGCACGCGTCACGTTCCTGAATTCGACAAAAAATGACGAGACGATGTTCGTTCCTCACGCAGTAGCTACAGAAACGTTATTCGAGTGCGGCTAGCGTCTCTATCCTCTCTCCGGATCTCTCTCTCTCTCTCTCTCTCTCTCTCTCTCTGTAAAGTGACTACGGAAAATAAGCAGCTGAGTTATATGACAGATTTGCATCGTACTTCATTTCTCTCCGTCTGCTGCGAGAACAAGAATACAGTGCGTTATTGTGAGATAATGTAAGGTATCCATCATTTCCAGAGCAAAATAAATTACAGGGTTGTACTTTCATCTTCCAATGTAGAACAAACAAACAAACAAACAAACAAAAAAATGTCTCAAATATACAGTATATTCATAAGGAAAATTGTTACTTGGCTAACGTTACTAACTTATTTTCTGCGAAGTAGTGAAAGACTTCATGAGCGAGATTGCGACGGAACAAAGTAATTAGCCGGTCAGATTTCATTCCGCGTTTGAATAAAAACCTGGCTGCTGTTATTGTTCACATTGCTGTAGTTTTAATATCTGACCTCGCAGTCACACTGATTCCTGATTTGAGATTTAAGAAGCCTCTCTAATGAGGTTCGTGCGCCGAATCCTGCAGCAGGCGGTAAGTGAGCTGGGCGCCGAAGCTCAAGGAAATGGATGTTTTCGTTTCCTGCACGGAGAGACGAGAGTCCCTTTGTGCACGGCTTGCTAACCTCCTCACCGGGCAGCCGGAGATCGATTCTAAATCTTAATTAGCCAAATGACAAACACGGCACATGCTCTAATGAACTGTGTAGCCTGTCAAACAGCTGGCCTGTATATATTTATTGAGATCAGAGTTAAATTTAATTATTTGGTCAATTAGCTACAGCGGCCTGGCAAGTCTCAGAAGGCACAGAGGGAGGAGAGGAGGGAGGAGGGATGTGATCAGCACTGACTCGCAACCTCTTACACATAGAGGGCTAACTGACAGAGGTCCAAATTAAAGACGAAAAAAACGACATAAAGTGACTTAGTAAGGTACTGGGTCATCGCAAGCTGTTCCTACACGTCCCCGGAACTGTTCCGGAGAAAGAAACAAACATGACGACGGACTTGTAGATGTGGGCGGAGTCATCCCGGCAGAGAAGACAGTGCTTCCAAAAAAAAAAAAAAAAAAAAAAGGTGATCAGTTAGAGAACCATTACCAGCAAAATAAATAAACGCCCCCCGACAGCACGACCGAGCCACCAGGTCACACTTCCACCTTCAAAAAGAAACAACTCATCATGACTGTGATTGGTATTTGTGATCTGAATATTAATCTATTCATTGTAGTGTACACTGTAAGGTCAAAACTATGTGGACACCTACGTAGGTACTGAACGTCCCGGAAGGCGTTCCACTAGATTATGGCGCGTGACTTTGGGGATTTGTGTTCGTTCATCCATACGAGCGTTAGTGAGGCCAGTTGAGGAGACCTGGGGTTCACTCGGCGTTCCAGTCAATCCCAAAGGTCTTTAGTGGGGTCGAGGTCAGGACATTCCAATCCCACTTTTATAAACCATGTCTTCACGGAGCTGTTTTGTGCACAGGGGCATTGTCATGCTGGAACAGGGTTGAGCCTCTTACTTTCAGTGAAGTGAAACTGTAACGCTACTGCATGCAAAGTCATCCTGTACCACTGCGCGCTTCCAAATTTGTGTCAAGAGTTTGGGAAAGAACCACATATGGGTGTGAGGTTCGGGTGTCCGTGTACTTTTTTGGCCATGTTTAACGGCTATGTTCTTCTGCTAATACACAACTTCGCAGATTTTTCTCATACGAAAGTAAGTAAGATTTTTGTGGACAAAGAAAACCATATAGCGCAGATACAAGTTTTTCTTTCCCAAAGGAGTACTAGATTGTCATTTTTAACAATTCTACCACTTTTAACAGTTGTTGTTAGCCTAGCATACTATACTACTATTTCTGCCAGGTTTTTACAGTTAATACCTGTTTTGTTTTTTTTTACACATAAGGATATGAGGCTTTAAAAACAGATCCATTTTTTTTTACCCCAGTTGTAAGTTACACCTACCCCACATCTACACTCATTTGCCACGTTTTTCAAGTTTTCGAGTTGTACTCATGTAATGTCCGACTGTAGCCCATCTGTTAGCCTGTACGGTTTATCAGACGCTCTCTTCCACATCTGTTAGTTGAAAGAGCGCACCATAGGACCACCGCTGAAGCCATCATTTAGGTGCTAACCCTGTTCTCTGGTTTCGAAAGGTGCCTGGTAAATTGTGCACGGCGAAGCGTTCCTTACGAATTGCACCTATTATGCTAAATGGCCCTGACACGACGTCTGAAGCGAGGGACGTACGTGTGCGTGATAAACCGCAATTCGGATTAGCTTGGAATTTAAAAACAGTAAGCGGTCCCTCATGTGAAAAGAAAACAATGCATAATAATACGTTTTGTCGCTGTTTATCACATATAATGTAAATCTAAACAGAACTGCTATCTCCTGGTTGGTTTCCTGCCATCGATAAAAGACACGTATTTATTTTTTTATTATTTTTTTTTTACGAATCACATTTCTCTTAATTACACTACAGCGTAACATGGATATGTAGGAAGTCTTGTCTTATGTAGGAGAACTAGAGCACAAACGATAGTCCTGATGATGAACCCTACACCTTCTATTATAAACGAGTGCGAGAATCCTGCAGTACAAACATCACTCCGCTGCAGAGCACTTTCCCCCATTAGGAAGTGTTCTAACTTTATTTTTAAATTGATCAAAAATAAGAAAGAAATGAACAGAGCATGTGTGTGTGTGTGTGTGTGTGTGTGTGTGTCGGAGAGAGAGCGAGAGAAATTAAGCTGAGCCAAAAAGTGTGACTTGGTTTAATATTTTATAATTGCCAAGGGACATTCCAAGATCAATGAATTTTTTGCCTGAGACGCACATCAGAAAGAGATGTACTTCAGTCTTTTTAGGGAACATTGGTCTATTTAATTCGGGTGTCTGATGCATGTGAAATACGCTTCCCCTGGTCTCCTTCGGGTCCTGGAGGCATGGCTGCGGGCGAACATTACCACTTTTAATGGGCAGCCCTCAGAAGAGGCGAATAAGCCAATAACCCATCCATGCTAATGGGCCCGTCTGTTTATTCACTCTCAGCCCTTCTCTTCGGCTAATTTTAGCCTCGCGCTGGCTTTTTCCGCACACAAATAAATAAAAACGGGAGGAGGGGGAGGAGGGAGGGGGCGGCTGTTCAGATGTGTACTACAACAAAGCATGATCTATATACCGGATGGAGAAAAGCACAATGGAAAGCTTTTCTTCGGCGTAAAGACGCACCAGGAAGCCCTCGACATAAAAAAAACCCCGAATAAGTTTAAAACGCAGAACGGTGACACGTAGGCCGTGTCAGAAAAGCGACACTTGCGTGAGTTCTTAGGTGAGTCGATGAGCTTGTGAGTTATCGTCCACGTGACCTGTTAATGGTCGAGTACTTTCATGTGAAGCGCCACTACAGGATGGACAGCGTTAAATCCGACAGCTACACAAAAACTACGGACGGACACGAACGGAGACGAGATGTTTACCTCGCCGCACCGGCTTCATTCATGATCGGGAACTTAAGTGCTTTAAGGCAAAGCGTCCCTATAAGCCTTGTTAAAAAGTGAGAGTGTGACCTAATTAAAGCGCTGGCTTTCACACCGACTTTCACACCGCTGCAGGAACAAGAGGACGCACCAAAAAAAAAAAAAAAAAACCCTGCACACAGTGATGAAGTACTGCGTTTAGAATTCTTTTGTTTGTGTCCAGAATATCAAAGGTTCGAAATTCATTCGACATTCACTCGACGTTATTCCGTATATCGCGCATATTCACAAAGCAGGATTTTAATAGCGCATCCAATCGGCACGGGGAAACATGACGATAAATCTTTTATAAATCTTCTTCATCAGTGCAAAAAAAAATCTCTCGTGTTTAATTTTCACTCCTTGTTGTAAAATCCTTTAATTTATATTAAACCTCAGCAAAATCATCATCGTACGTTGGGAAGATACACGAACACGACGTCGCCCGTTCTCCTGCTTTTAAAATCCAAAACTCGTCTTTTTCTTTATCCTCGGCTCTCTTTATCTCATTCACGTGTATAAAAAATGACATCATTAAGGCTGACTGTTTCTATTAACTTTATTCATTTCATTTTACTTGTAAACTGTTTCCATAAACACGGTTTCAAATCACCTCGATTCTCCTACTGGAAATAAAACATGCTCGTAGAAATGAATTATGTTTTTTATTATCGGCGTCAGGTAGATAACGGTCAAAGGCTTCGCGCTATAATCATACACACGAGTAAGGATATCTGTAATAAAGCTGTAATAACACGCACACTAGCGTTTTATTTGTTTATTAATATGGTTAGATTGAAACTTTCTATTTAATGCACGAGTATATTTCACTTTTTTTTTTTTTTTACTTTGAAATGTATACACGTGAAATGACTTTAAAGTCAGAGTAGGCAATTTATTTCATTATATTTCTTCAAATTCTCTTTACATCCCGACAGCAATGAATAAACGAAAGGCTCTGGGAATAAAAAAAAAATAAAAACATATCCGTGACACGTGGCAGTCGGAGAGCTGTAAAAATCCCGTCCGATCATTTCACTTGGACCGTCTGGTCTACCTGCCTGCCTACCTGTGTGCGCTCTGCTCAAGCGGGGACGTTGCTAAAGCTAGCGGGCTAGTCTACAGCTGTGAGCACTAACAATAGCCACGATCACTGTTTATGTTCTTTACGTGTGTCACATGTGAACGAGACATGAGGTAGCTGGATACGACGATGCGCTACACTGCGCTCCCCAAAATCTCTCTCCAGCAGTCAGTCAGTGCTCGTAGATTACAATTCATCATAACCCTTTAATGCCCTGGTCAACTATTTCCTCCTCCTTCCCATTTCGGCTATTCCCAACTAGGGGTCGCCACAGCGGATCTTTTTGTCCGCACATCCGATTTGG
>JAOVYU010000038.1:3580104-3590341 GCA_025674565.1 Synodontis membranacea | reverse complement strand
CGCCTTCCTCAACCAAACAGTCAGAGGCCACGCCTCCTTCACTGAATCTGAAACACAGAGGGCACGCCTCCTTCACTGAAACTGACAGGCAGAAGCCACGCCTCCTTCAATAATAGTGGCAGACAGCCACGCCTCCTTCATTATACCAAAAGTTTTATTGGTACATGTTTAATCTGTGTTACGCGGATGAGACAATCTTCCATGCTGTAACTGTGAAGCTCTGTTTGGGAAAATCTAACAAATATGTCCAAAAAGGTCACATCTGAGGTGTTTTACACAACGCCCATCAGCATGGGAAAGTGTTTTAAGGAGGGGAAACCCATCAGAAGAAGAAGATACCTTAGCTGGGTGATAATATACTTTCAGATAATAGCAGTGTTTAATTTAGACAAAAGCAGTATCTGGTGTCCCAGGGGAGGTGGGAAAAACCCGGCATCGGATCCTGCAAAGAGCACGGCAGTTTAACGCAACCCAACACCTCGATCCCCACAGAGCGCAGGCTTCCCTCGAACAAAAACAAAAAACAAGACACTCAGAAATGCCGCACCATGTCCTCACTCTGCTCACTGTATGTGTGTGTGTGTTCTGCCTGCTTCCCGTGGTTAGCTCCTGAGCGCTGCAGACAGCAGGCTAATAAACCGTGACATTTTTATGCATATTTGGCAGCTGAGTCACACGGAGCAGACAGAGAGCAGTACTCAGATTTAAAAGAAAGAAAGAAAGAGGAAAAAAAAAAGCAATTTGTTCTCCATGCATGCTGGACTTCCCGGCAAAAGGCGAATCAAGAACACTTGCATTGCGTTCCAGTATTGTCTGTCCAAAGAATCACAGAGTAACTTAAAAAGCATGGGGGGAAAAATCAACAAGGAAATAATTTTCATGGAGAAAATGTGTTTATTTCAAAGAGGATTCAGGGACGCAAAACCACATCTGGCTTCTCCAGCATGAATATTCAGGACATGTTTACTCTCGAACGTTTGGAAATGATCTTGGATCCATCAACATTCCATAGCAGACAGCGCTAAAAGGCTCGTCTTAAAAAAATCTGTGTGTGTTGTGTTACGGTACAAGAAAACTAAACATTAAAGAGGACCCGGAGTTTAAAGACGATATACTCAGGGTTGCCCCAACTTTGGTAGAATTAATTTCCATGACTTGAGAAAATTTTCCAAAACCGTAAGCAAGCGAACGAGCGAGGTGGTGGTGGTTAGGGGGAGTGGTGGGTTGGGGTGGAAGCGGAGTTAGAGTGGTGAGCAAGCGAGGGGGCGGGGCAAAGTGCAGTTCGCGCATTGCGGAGCGAAGCGGGAAATGGAAACAAAAATACATTTCCAAAACTTTTCCAGGGCCTGGAATAATTATTTCTTAATTCCAAAACTTTTCCAGGTTTTCCATGACCGCGGCAACCCTGCATATATATAATATCATGCTATTTTCATCCAGACATGTCAAGAAAAGGCTATGATAAACAATACAAGTCACTACACACCTGCGTTTTCTAACAAACTGCCAGAGGTACTAAGTGGCTCATTTAACCCAATTACATTTGATAATACAATTTAAATAAGTAACAAAATACAATAATCTGGAAAAAACAAAACAAAACAAAAACAAAGCAACTGTCATTGTAAAAAACAAACAAAAAAAGATTAAAAATATATCATTGTGATACTGACGTGACCCACAAAGTGCATCTTGACATAATTTATCCCTTTATTGATATTATATATTGATAATAGTCCTAATAGTTACATTAAACGTTATGGAAAGACAACAAAACAAGTCTCAGTCATTCCCTCTCCATCCCTCCCTGGTCCTTCTCTTTTTTTCTTTTCATTTTTTACCGAGAATCCAGAAAGTGCAAACTCCTTCGTCCTGAAGACTTTATTGAGCTGATAAAACTTTCTGTCACTGTTACAAAGCAGTGACGCTCGAAGCTCATTCAATAACCGTCTCCTAACACAAAAAAACGTCACCACATCAATGACTAAACATTTCACTTGTTTAAGAAATGTTTATGTTCTGTTACCATAGAAACAACGTATCAGAGCGACAAACAGCCGGAGCTACTGTCTGAGACGTGCTGTTACAGACCTTCTAACCAATCAGATTCAACCATACGGTCTCCATTTATATGATATATGAATAATTAACACATATTCAGAAGTACACTAAGGACAAAAGTTTGACCATGACTCCAGTATGTGGTCCTTCTCCAAGCTGTTGCCACGAAGTCGCAACAGAAGCACACAATTGTTTAGGATGTTGTTGTTTGCTGTATCATTACAATTTTCTCAGCAATTAGTTTCTGAACCGGGATGGTTAACATATGAGCACATATGAGTGTTATGATCAGAAACCAAACTTTTGTCCATGTAGTGTGCTCTAATATTAAATCTAATAAAAAATCGATTTGGTTACATGATGTATCTGAGACACAAACTACGGATAAATAATTTTCTAGTTTCTGGTGTACATCTACATTTAAACTTATGGAAGGTAAGACGTGCTGGTGCGGCTCCGCTTGAGGTCTCGCTGGCTCTGATGCGGCTCTCGCTCCTCACCACAAGATGACCTGCTTTACGGATTGTGGTGTACGTTCCTTCCTGTTCTGGGCACAACCACATCCACGGACCTCCTTTGCTCGTAAAAGACTGTTTTAAACTCTTCCAAGCTGACGCGCTAAACTTCGCTCTATCCGGCTTTGGGAAACACACAAGCAGGGGCCAACCTCAAGAACGAAGGAGAGATTACTGTTGTCCGAAAGAGGGGAAAATAGTCCGTAGTTTGGTCAGACGAGAGGAAGAATTCCTTTAAAAACCGCCCGAGTGAAATCCCATTAAATCAGACAAAAGACTGTTTAGGAAACAGGGTTTTGAGCTCGACTGAACTAAATTAAAAAAAAAAACAAAAAAAAACAACAACAACAACAACAAAAAAAACAATGGCGCTTGTCTTTATCTCTTGACGACAGAGCAAGACCTTACACACTCGTCCCAGTCTGGAATCCTTTTCTCCACTAATTGTCAAGCTGATTACAGGTTCTGGGAAACGCAGGCTAAAATTCGCATCCAGTTCATGCCGGAATTCTTTCAAGCATTGCACATGGAGGCTGACATTTTTTTTCTTCTGTGGGTTACGGGATTCCTGTGGGATTTCTGCAGAAGGGCGGGCAATTTCACTACTCATCACATGACTGGGACGGAAAGGGGGAGAAAAAAAAATAAATAAAAAACAGGAGCAGGCAGGAATCATAACAAAACCACGTCAGGTTTTATTTATATTAGTTCGACATGAATTAAAAAAAAACCCAACAACACAGGAACAGGAGTCATTCTTTCAGCACAGGACGGGAATTTGTTTTCAATCTGTCACGGGTTTAGAGTGAGACAGGAACATTTTTGTTTTGAGTGTGATGAGACACTGCCACAAATCCACCCAATCACACTTTCTACACGCTGAACCTGATTTAATATCTACAGTACAAAGATGATGGCGCAAGCTGAAGTTTCACAGAAATGCTCCTGCAAAATAGTGACATTCGTGGAGAACCAGATGAAAGAGGAATAAACCGTTATTCATCCCCGCTGTCTCAGCAAACATTTCAGTAGCTAACGCTCTTAGGGTGCTTACAGATGATGAGCAGCAAAACAGCTTTGCGTCTTGGTCCTGTGCTCACGCAAATCCAACCCTGACCCAGTTTACACTCATCTTTTCAAAGCGCAACCGAGAAGATGAGCCGCCGCATGTGACGCAGCAAAGACGTGCGTTTTCGCCAAAAGACCGAAAGAGGGAACCGAGAGAAAGGCTGGATTTTGAAGGTCAATTTTGGGCTAGCGCTATGAATGATGAAAGTTCTCAAACGTGTCTTGATGTTCATCTTTGTCTTAAAATCGCTTCCGGTTCATTTCTTGATAAAAAAAATAAAATAAATAAAGTGTGCCGTTAGAAGCAGTACTACGTCAATCAAAAATTTTTTTTTTTTGCTGTTTTATTTCTTCAAACATAGCTTGTGTTTCTCGCGCCTCTGCTCCGGATCAAACAACCTCGTATTTAAGGCGAAGTTGAAACTTGTAATTTCCCGCCTACGACTAAAAATTACCCATTAACACGGACACAGAATAGTCTCCTCAACCGCCAGTTCCTTCCCGTTTTACAGAGTGACGTCAATCCGTCCCGGCCGCTCACGCCGTGATCGCACTTCTTGACTTCTACACTGTGATCACGGTTTTGAAAAGCTAATCATCAACATTAGTTACGGCTAACGTTAGCCGGCTAGCTTGGCGCTAACGTATTTGCTAACGTGCACTGTTGTGGCTGTGGCCTCTGACTGTAAAAGTGCACTTCTAAGAGCTTTTTATGAGATTCACATGCTCAGACAGAACAGACACGATACACACTTTCATGGAGGCGTCCGTGTTCTGTTTTTTTTTTTCTTCTCCACGTCCCGAATGACGTCATTACAGCTTTCAAATTCTGTTTTACGAGGTCACGAAGGTGGCACTAGATACATAAAGTACTAGTTATTAAAAGCAAACAAACAAACAGCCTTATTTACTCAGAAAAAGGATGGCTTTCCTTCAATGTCCTCACTCCTTACAAACAGAAAAATAAAAAATGAAAAGTACCCCGAACGGCAGGATTTGAAACGTCTGTGAGGCGGAGTCAGACCTGATTTAGTGGGTGGAGTCTCAAGGTGTTTAAGGTGCTGTTATGTGTTGTACAGTTTTGCATTATGATTCATTTAACTCCAGCATCATCATCTCCAACGCAGCAACTTCAGCAATGAATGTATTTCATGTTACGAAAAAAAGAAAAACACACAAAAAAAAATTCTTGGTAATAAAAGGGAACAGCGCTCCTACACATTTCTTATGAACACGACGGCGTTTGATGATATTGCGCATAAATGGAAGTAACTTTCAGTGATAAGCAGGACTTATTTCCCTCTTCTCTCCTGTCATTGTGTTTACTCAGCAAATAATGGCAAAAAAAAAAAAAAAGTAATACTTCGAGAAGTGGCCAAGTGAACACGTCAAAAAGAGGAGCGATCATTTCTACCAGCACTGCCTTGTGACCTGAAACTAAAAGAGCAGATTGAAGTGAATTGAAGTGTTTACGTGATCCTGAAATCTATAAGATCATGCAGCTGATTTCAGAGCTATGTGGAAATATAAATTACAGAAGATTTAGAGTTTCGTCACTGCGAATGAGTTCCTGAAGACGTGAAGGATCGATGCTGAGGCTGTTCTGGTGACTCGCGTTATTACGTTCATACCAAATATATTACAAACATGCAGCATGACTTTAATTTCTTTAGCGTAAACAGGATTTCAAATGTCTGCATCATACCTCCACATCCTGAAGGCTGAAGTCGTTCTGGTCTTTGAAGTTGGCAGCACCGGCGCTGAGCTCCATCAGCATCTTGGCGATCTCGGGCTTTATGGCTGCTGTAAGGCGGCCAGCCGCCTCCATCACGTGCTCCTGCACGTCCTTGAGCTGCATGGCAGCTTTGGAGTAGCGCGAGTTGCGAAACACGCTACCGAAGAGGTCCGTCAAGAAGGCGCTGGCGCGGCAGAAGACGTTCAGGGCATCCAGGTACTTCGAGATCCCTTGCTGGATGTCAGCAATCGCGGTTGTGGCGTTGCCCGTGCCAGAAACATCATGGCAAGCGGAGAGGGTGGGGCCCACAGGTGCCAGTGGCGTCGGGGTGGAGCAGGAAGTCCCGAGCGGCGCGCTAAGGGCTCGGCTCAGCTCGGGCAGTGGGTATTGCTGGTGTTGGTGCTGCTGCTGCGCTTTCTGCTTGGACCCGCCAAGCAAGAAGCGTCGCTTATAGTCCATTTTACTTTCTTGCGCACTGCAACAATACATAAGTAGCGGACGCGGCCAGGAAGTGTCCCTTATCCCACCACGGGCTCGGCAAAGACTCTCTCTATTCGCCTTTATTTGATTTGGAAATCGATAATAATTTCTGCCTCTATGAACCACAGAAACTTTTTTTTTTCCCTTCTTCCCCTCAAGTAAACTGATAGCTTAAATGCTCCATGAGCCAGAGAGTCATGTCATTATTCCTTATCGCACGAGAGAGACAGAAACACGGTCACGCGGAGTTCGGAGTCTGGACGCTGTAGCTCACGACGTGAGGAGAAAAATCCGACAATGATGAACAAAAACAGCTGTTACTGCTATGTTATTTTTTTTTTGTAATTGAGTTAAAGGTAAAATCTCTTTATCTTCACACCGCAAGTAACCGTAAATCCTGAAAAAATCCCAAAAGTGCATATCCTTCAAACGTGGGAAAAAACTAAATCCTTATAGAGCTTTCTACCGTATTTCAATTTTTTTTGTGTATATAGACCTCTAATAAAAAATAGAAAACTTTAAGAAAAAAAAAAAAAAGAAAAAAAAAAAAAGAAAAAAAGAAATCCTGCAGTATGATTATGAGAATAGTAACGGTCCACTGGTCAACAGTAAGGAGAGCGAACGTCCGGCTACGGGACGATGGAGCCTTGGCACAGACTGAAAACTAGCAGGGTGACAGAGCCGGTCTGTCAGAGAGATAACACACCACTGCTGCTGGGAAACTCATCCAGATCCCGTCTAGAGTTCCTCCCCAATGCCCCGGAGGTAGTTAATCTTCAAAGGATGCGTGTGTTAGCAGATTTCAGATTCTTCGTGAAAGCGACACAAAGCACTGCGCGTCTGTAAGGCCTCACGGTCACTTCCTGAAAGAAAGAAAGAGAGAGAGAGAGAGAGAGAGAGAGAGAGAACGGGGTAAGAATGATATCACAGGAAGTGTGTTCTTTATCATCCACGCCATTTTATACACAGAAAAGGACTTACAGCTATATATATATATATAATAATAATATTTCATATAGTTTACTAAAGCGAAGCTGGTGTGCATTCAGAGTGTAGCAAAAAAAAAAAAACACTCAAGCCAAAGGTCATTTCAATCCTTGCAATGGGCTTTGGAATAAATGGCGCCTAAGACTTGAGTAACCATAGAAACATGACGTCGCTTCCCGGCGCACGCTGTGCTAGATGCCGCCCATCGCTTCAGAAAACCCACATATGACACACGACATGCCGGGACACGGAGCCACTCGGAGACCGAGCCAAAATGTCCCATTGTTTTGGAGACACTGGAGATCTGTACACAGAGAATCAATACTGCCATTCAAACCCATTTCCTCCACTGCCGCTCTCACAGCCCCGACTCCAAGCCCAGCACCACAGACCTCGGGATTTGCATACATGGAAATGGAAAGGCGATGTTTACATTTATTCGTGTGGTAGACACTTTTAGCCAAAACGGAGACGGGAAGTGATTCAAGCACACGGCCGAGCTCATGGGGTGAAAGGTCAGGCAGTGGTTCTGACGACGCTGAGGTCGTAGTGAAATCCCAGTGCGTCCTTCTGCCCCATCCCACCTTAAACCCATGCACACTTTTTCTCTCTCTCTCTCCAGAAAGGGTCAAGTATAAAATGTTAAGTTTTTTACTTACTAACGCGACCACGGGAAATTATTTCACTGTACGTATTCCTGAGAACACGCCATCTTCCTGTATAAAGGACTTTGGCGTGGCCTAATATTCGAGTAAGCTCACTCGAAGAGCTGCGCTTGATCATTAGTAGGTCACATGACCCTAACATCACCTTGGTTTCAGACCGAGTGTTTCCTGGAGTGTATTTGTAAAGCATTAGATCTCGGGACCGCAGAACAACTGCTTCACTTGCTGGTCAGTTTTCGCACTTTTCACAGACTCTGTGAGCACGAGTGAACTCAGGAGCGAACACGCACACACTCGCGTTAAGAAAGTGAGCAGGACGAAGAGACGTCGAGCCTGTAATCGATCGAGGTAAAGCTTAAACACAGATGACGATGGAGGTTTTACAAGGAAAGGGAAACGTTCTGGTAAATCTACAAGCTAAAAAGTCACCAGTTATTAAACGATCCTTTCTTTTCTCTAATGGTTTGTTGTTGTTTTTTTTTTCTTTACTGCTACCGCTATGGAAAAACGATCACTGACTGCCGAGCACATTATGACGTGATGCACGCGGCTCTGTGTGAATCATACTGTTGGTTGGAGATGAAGCTTGAGAGAGAGAGAAACAGAAGGAAAGAAAAACACACTCTTTTCCTGAGGATGCGTCTGGTTGGCTTCGCCCCTCCACTCCCGTCATCACAGTTACATTGCGCTAACATTCCTGTAGGCCACATAGTTTGTTCCACTGATTTCCAAACCTCACTTCCTTTCACTGAGTGTGTGTGTGTGTGTGTGTGAGAGAGAGAGAGAGAGAGAGAGAGTCTAACAGATAGAAAGAGAGACATTAAGTCGTGCTAAATAAACTCTAAAAAGTTTCATCGTGTACTGGAGGTCCCACGGTTTTCCACAGGTTGTCTCCGTGTGTGTGTGTGTGTGTGTATGTGTGTGTTTAGGGTGGAGGTGACGACAAAAGAGCAATCTTGCTTCCAACACCAGTGCAAACAGATTCATGTGTTTACCCAGCCTGGCCATTATGTCACCTCGACTACAGCATGTCGAGAGGCTCTTTGGTGAGCTCCTCTCCCTCCACAAAAGCAAACTTCCCTACCACCTCGCCCCTTTTCTAAAGGTTGAGAGAGAAAGTGAGTGATAGGGGTCGATTTAAAGGCCTTTAAAAGGTTCCTGGTTGTAAATCCAGTGGATTAACTGCCGCTCCAGGGCATGCCAGTGGGCCCAGAGAAAGAGGCCTACGAGGCTCCGTACGCAGAGCTGAAACCTGAACTTATGTACAGGCTCAAACTGGACTCCTCTGGAGAAAAAAGATCTGATTGGGAAACTCAGAAGAGCATGCGAGGGAATAAGGAAGTCGTGATGATTGCTTATGTATGCCGAAGGTCTCGAGTTAAAAAAAAAAAAAAAAAGGACACACTGCAGTCAGTCGTGAAAAAGGTTACAAAGTTAAAGAGAATGAGGATGCGCACCGATTACACAACCGAGCGGGGTCAAGCGGTTAAAACAAGCTCTTCAGTAGTTCAACACCAAAGGCTGCAGAAAACCACCATTTGAGCCACTCTGGAGCTCTATTTCTGCTCTATTTCTGCTCTAGAGCTCATTAGGATTCAGTCGATCACTCTCTCCAGGTCAGATACTTTGTTTACTCAAACAAATTGTGTTTGTGTGTGTGTGTGTTTAAACCCCGTCACCTGACAAGGTGTGAATACATGAGCTGGTGTGTTTAAAAGACGATATTGGAATCAATATTGATAGGACTGGCTGAACTTTCTTTGTCACGGTGTAGAGAGAATTAATGCCAGCACCCAAACAAACAAATAAACAAACCACTCTGAGAGAAAGAGAGAGGGAGGGAGAAGGGGATGGGGGAGAGAGAGGAAGAGAGGGACATAGAGTGAGTGAGGAAGAGAAAGAGAGTGTGTGAGAGAGAATGAGAGAAAGAGAGACAGAGTGAGAGAGGGAGGGGGGATAGAAGGAGAGTAGAAGAGAGGGATAGAAGGAGAGAGGGAGAAGGGGATAGGAGAAGGGAGAGACAGAGAAGGACAGAGTGAGAGAGGGAGAGAGATGGGGGATAGAAGGAGAGAGAGAGAGAGGGATAGAAGGAGAGAGGGATAGAAGGAGAGAGGGAGAAAGAGAGAGATGTTTCTAAATCCAGTAGCAAGGAACTTTGGCAGTCACACCAGCAGTTTCTGTTTTTTTTAAAGTTGACATTTGGGACACTTTGGTGTTTTAAAGGCCAACAAGACGTTTGTCATTTGCAAAGCCTGTTACAATAATATTAAATACTGCAGCATCGCAACCAACATGAGAAATCACATCACTACGAGAAGCAAAGAGAAGGAAGAAGCGTTTCCAACTCTCAAACACATACGACTCTGACAGGACAAAAAAAAAGATGAACTCCATTAATCACTACAGTTTTCACTCTGCACTTTCAGTCACAGAAAAGCAAGTTCAACATAACACCGACTGCCAACACTGACTAATCACGGGTTATGAATATCATTAAAAATTATTTATCACCATGAGTATTAACTCGGACCTCTTTAGAGCTGATGCATTACATCTGTAGGATTTCATCACTGCGTAGAAACTCCTCTGAAAAAGTTGAGGAATGGAAAGTAAATCGATGTTAAGACAGATCTCAAAACACAATCAGAGACAGAGGCAGAGGCAGAGACAGAGGCAGGGGATTTGGCCTTGAGCCAGTTTAGCATTGCGAGCTCTCTAGCGTTAGC
>JAOVYU010000038.1:3533332-3546175 GCA_025674565.1 Synodontis membranacea | reverse complement strand
GCGGTAGTGAGGCGAGGGCGGAAACGGTCGTTTTTCAAAATAAGATCTGGAAGACTAATGAAAGAAAAATAACCATAATTTTAACCACGACAGTTTTTCTTTACGGCCCGGTACCAAATGATCCACGGACCGGTACCCTTCCCACGGGCCGGGGGTTGGGGAACCCTGCATTAGGGTCTGTTCAGGAACTTTATGACTGAATGAATAAAGAAAATACTCTGACAGCGTTAACTTCTGACCAACAACAAATATGAACCTGTTGTTTTGTTTTTGTTTCTGTAGCGATGTATGAACATAAGATCTTCATCCAGGGGGTCATATGGGAGATCAACAGCTTTGACCAGTGGGGGTGAGTACAACACACGATGGCATAGAGATGGCATGATATCACTTTTACTTTTGTGATAAAGATAACAATACTGAAAGCTGGAGAATCAGCCGAGACGGATACTCGGACACAATTTTTTTCTTTAAAAAAAAAAACTTTTACTAAATGATTTACACACTGCAATCTATAAAAGATTTTTATTTTTGTTTTTTTTTTTGTTTTTTAAAAAAAAGGATGTTGCAGACCTAAAAACAGCCAGAGTAGTGAGCACATACATAAAAAAAAAGAGATATTCAATATTACGCCCTGATATTACACATGAACTCAAGAAATCGTGCTGTGCGGGCAAAATGTGATATGATACAAAATTATCCGTGTAAAGAAAAAAGAAAAATTTAAAATGAAACCAATTGCCCTACATGTAAAAAAATGAATCGTGTGAAAATCGTGTTACAAATCTTTTTTTTTTTTTTTTTTTTAAAAAAGCATGTAACTTTCGCATGCGAGTCATGAAGATAATGTGTTTTGATATTTTGATATTATGATAAAACATCCTTTTTACATCTATTGAACATAGACTTCTCTAGACGTTTTTCCATTTTATTAACATTTATAATAAATGCTTGGCAACAGAACAAGAAAGGTTTAACCTTTAAATTAGTTTTAAATTGTTTGGAAAAAATTGTTTTAATAACTTTAAATTGGATAAATTCTCCTAAAATCCGAGCTATAATATTTTCACTTTTCAGTGAATAACTCTGACTATGAGCAGCGCATTAGTGTAAACTCTAAAGTGTGAAATATTTGCCACCAGAATGTTAGTTTAGTGTCTTTAGTGTGCTGAATGGATTCACATACAACCTGCAAATGATCGTCTCTTCTCTTTGCGTACTTTACTTATTCGAATAAACGTTAGTAAGAACTTTTTCCACACACACACACACACACACACACACACACGCACACACGTTTGCATCTGGTCTTTATGCTCTGCTCTATCTCTGTGTGTAGGGTGGAACTTGGGAAACAGCTGGCTAAGAAGATCGAGCCAGAGCTGCAGGACACGGCTGAGGTCAGCTCCCATGACTCCTCTACGAATGGCCTCATCAATTTCATCAAGAAGAACTTTGCTTGAACACACACACACACACACACATATGCCAAAACATTCTTCACAGGCCCCCTGCCTGCCCTACAGCCGCCTGGGATTTCTGGAACCTTCCATCAGTAGCTGTATAAAACCACCAAGCTTGAATGTTTTCAGCGTGGCCTGAATTTGAAATTTTGTTCTTCGTGCATTATAACAAACAGCACTTCCTGTTAGAAGTACATCAGACAATTAATTATTATAAGTGTAAACCTTTACCAATCAAGCAATCTACTTTCACTAAACGTGAACGTTGTATCTTTAAACCTGTTCTGTTTATATCTCTGGCTCACAACACTGATATTCCACCAAATTTACACAGCAGCACTGGCACGTTCTCCAACATGCTGGGAAAAAAAACAACAAAAAAAAAACACCACCCACTGATCCACTGTTTAGCAGATTTTGAGAAGCTGAACTTATCCAGATGTGGTGCAAGCTGGTGCAATTTCCCTTTTTTTTTTTAACCAGCAATGAACTACAGTTTTTTGATATAAGATCTGATTCGCTACTCATTTATTTATGATCATATTGGATCAGCTCTTATTTGGAAGTTGGAGGAACAGTGATTGTGGGAACTTCAGTTAGATCTCACCCTATACAGTATACACCAAGTACGGTCTGAAAACCTGACAATAGTCTGAAAGTCTGTCCACTGTTTTGCATAATTTTCTAATTTGATACTGAAAATTTTCATTACAAATTACATTACTGACAACAACTTGAGTGAAAAGTAGAATTAAAAAAAAAAAAAATCTCTACGTGAATTTCATTTACGTTTCCTAGGTTGTTGTTTTTTTTTTTTGTACGTCCTCTTTTCCCTTTACTGACGGTGTTTGTCCAAAACCTTGTGATCCGTTTTAGATCGGATCCATCCGAGTCTCATCTGATCACAATTCAGTAGAAGAGATTAGACATGAAGGGAGTCGGACCTTTTTGTAAAGTTAACATGGTCACTATCCCAGGTTCGCTTGAATGAGTGTAGAATTTAAAATATTCAAGATATTGAACATGTTCAGTATGCTTTGTTTTGAACAGTTTTACAGCTTTCTGTTTATTTCCAATTATACACACAGAACTAGTACAGCCATGCTGCCCTGGGGGTGCCTGATCTCGCCTGTTCTCGGAAGCTAAACAAGGGTGGGCCTGGTTAGTACTTGGATGGGAGACATCTGTGCTGTACAAAGACCCAGCCACAAGGGGGTGCACACTCTGGTGTATGCCTGCGTACCGGTCCCAAGCCCGGATAAATGGGGAGGGTTGCGTCAGGAAGGGCATCCGGCGTAAAAACTCTGCCAAATCAGATATGCGGACAAAAAGATCTGCTGTGGTGACTCCTAGTTGGGAAAGCTGATATG
This sequence comes from Synodontis membranacea, assembly GCA_025674565.1. Lineage (NCBI taxonomy): Eukaryota > Metazoa > Chordata > Actinopteri > Siluriformes > Mochokidae > Synodontis > Synodontis membranacea. The sequence continues at coordinate 3,543,342 of JAOVYU010000038.1, read as the reverse complement.
GGAAGGAGGAGGAGGAGGATACATACAGAACCAGTCAAAAGTTTGGATGCGCCTACGTGTTCATAGGGTTTTTCTTTATTTTGACTATTTTCTACATAGTAGAACAACACCGAAGACATCGAAATAGTGTTTAGAAAAAAAACCCCCAAAAACCAAATATGTTTCATGTTCATATTCATATCAGCATTTGACTTGATGAGCTTTTGGCATTATCTGAAGCAGCTTCACGAGGTAGTCACTTTGGATTTAACAGTTGCGCCTTGTCTAAAGGTAATCACTGGAATTTCTTTGCCGTCTGAATGTGTCTGAGGCCGTCAGTTGGGTTGTGTCGAGGTAGCATTGGTGTACAGTCAGGAAACATAACATGACATTTTTCCGCTTTTACCCCACACTACTATCTTTGGTCCTGATTTTATATGTAATTAATGACCTTGTTCTCACACACACACACGCGGGCCGCTGTGGCTGCAGGCTTTCCTTCCAGACAAACACTTGATAGTTGATTGCAGTTCAAGATAAACTGATTAATCAGGTGTTGGTCGGAATCATGTTTGGTCGGAATGAAAGCCACACCAGCCCACCGGAGAAGAATGAAGGTTTCTGCTCTTTCAGGTTTTCTAGGTTACGGCTATGGGGTGAGGGTTTGGAATTGCCAGTTTCGACCACCAGGTGTCACCATATTAAAAGCTGCTGGTCCTCTTTGCTGATCTCCCAGTGCTTCCACTGTGGAACATAAGGTCGGAGGTCACCTCTTTTCTGTTTCACTCAAATCCCAAGCTATTCTGTGTGTCAGGGCTTCTTCAGACAGAGGGAAATCAATACCAAGTGCGTCTGGGAAACATCACGTTCCCGACTAAACTCCTCTCGCTCGATTCAAAATAAGAAATGGGTGGACACTGTATCGCTGGACACAAATAACTAACTGCTGCTATAATAGAGTCTACCACCATTTATCGGGAATGGAGACAGATAGATAAAGCCATAAAATGAGACTAATAGCAGTTATAATGCATAATTTTTCTTTTTTTTTATTATTATTATTATTATTATTCTGAAGCAGACAGAGATTGAGAGATCGGTTTAGGGAGCCTGTTGCCTGGCAACAAGTCTTTTTTACCTCCAGCCTAACTGAGCTGTACTCTTTTTTTTTTTCTTTCTTTCTTTTTTTTTTTTCTTTTTCCCATGCACGGTTCCGGAGCATATTAGTTTGATTTCGTTCTGAAGTGATTTTGATAGAACCACTGAAAAGACGGAGTAATGATATGTTTGCGTACTTTTGCTTCCTGGCTCGGTTGGTCCTTTGGTCCCTGCTCTTCTTACATCATAAGTAGTAGAATGGTTTAGCACAGCTATGACTCGTTATAGGATTTTAAATGAAATTGGTCAGTAACAAATGGCTCAGTTGATGCTTTTTTTTTTTTTTCAATTCTTAACCAGATTTCTAACCTTGTTTAATCTGACAATCGTAGATTAGGTTTGGAGCCCAGGATGTACTTCAGCACTGTTCATAATGAACCATGAATATCTTCTTCTTAAGAGAATAACAGTCACTTTCTTACAGGCAGCTTTGCCAGTTCATTAGAATACATCTTCAAGACTTGAGATACTGAGTAAACATGACTTGACTTTGGGAGTTGAAATTACCCAGAAGGCACTGCAAGATGATGCAACGGGCCCTTTTAACACTTCTGGGTAGCCTTCGCACTTCCACTACAGCAACAACAACAGCGGCTGTATCTAACACTAAAAGCTTTTTTTTTTGTGTGTGTGTGTGTGTGTGTGTGTGTGTTAGAGTCCTGAAGAAATAAACAATTACCTCTGCTTTCATCGCTTTCCTGTGCATGAAGGACGAGAGTAGACGAAACAGTGAGGAAATCAGAAGGGATTGTTGGAAGGCATTTTGAGATACGCAGAGGAAGTACCCTTGAGTACAGTTAGCAATTTCACATATGGTTAAAGACTGGTGCTCTTCCCGGCAATTCTTAGTGGACTCAAAGAAACAGCTTGTAGAGTTTAGGGGCAAATGCACTGCAACCGCAGCGAGAAGAAAAGTTTCGACAGATTCTCAAGCCAGCCAGTGTTCAACCTCAAGATCATTCGGTTCTTCAGTCCACCTTACGGACTGCCCAAGCGGACTGATTAAAACCGACTACATTTAAGACTGAACAAACAAAAAAAAACCCACCACCAGTCTTCTACTCTTATCATACACTTGTTAACTCTTGGAGCTAGCTAATTTTAGCAACAACAACAAAAAAAAAACAGCATGGATGCGATCATTTTTCAATTTTCAGGTTTTCTACAATAGTTCTTCAAATAAAAGTTTAGTCTTGGCGGTGCGTCACTAAAATCTTTGGAGGCAAAGGTGATAAAAATGTGTTTCTGTAGTAAACAGTTGGCTAAGAGGCGTACAAGGACTCATTTTATTCATACGCATGTAAGTAGTAACGAGAAATTCATTTCAAACATCTGATTTAACACTAATGAACACATGACAACTTTTAGCCGCTTTATTAAGCGATCCAGCTCATTAGCGTGCTGATAATCAGTAAATTCCGATGAAAAGGAAGTAGCCTGTACAAAATTAGCTTCAGGTGCGTTTTTGTCCTTGCCGCCAAGGTCGAGCGAGTTCTTATTAAAATCACTTCCTACTACGACCACTCAGGGACAAAAGTGTTACACACTCCCAGACCGTTAGTGGAAAGTAAAGGAGGTCATGTTAAAAACAGTAATACACTGCACAGCTCACGTCTAATATCTCAGTGCCGGTCACCATGGCAACTTAAACTCATACAATAATCACCCCGTATAACCTCTCCGAATAAAACGGATAACCTGGAATCAAAGAGATGCACAGTTTAAAAGCAACAGTGCCTACTGAATGCAAAGTGTTACAGCCGGGACTGAAAAAGACCAGTGACTTCCAGTTTTTACAGATCAGTACACGTGCCTTTGACGCTCTCGGTGGGGAAAAAAAAAAAACAGACGTCTGCTTTATAAAAACAAAAAGACTACATAATGTACCTTCAGGAGTGTCCTTAAGGACCTGGATGTGAGAGCCGTCACCGAACGTGTATGTCAAATCTTTTATAAAAGAATGTAATGAGAGGAGTCATAGACGTCGTCTACAATTCTGCGAAATTGGACCATTTTGGTGACTCATACGCTGAGAGCAAAAATAACAGGACTAAAAGAACAGTTCTCATTTTTTTTACTCCTAATGTTCCAGTCATGGCATGCCAAGTTAATGTTCAAAGTTTGCTTCTTTGGTTTTGTAATCAGTCTACGGTTAACAGCGCTATGTCACACAAGTACAACAAAATGGCATCTTGAAGCCGTTTGGTCTCGGAACACAGTTCGGTGTTGGAACGGCAAACATCTCCGCTAGGAGGTGAATACATGGAGATAATATCTGGACCTGGGATTGTCCTTTAGAAGAGATTCGGATCTGCTCTGAATTCAATTTGCATATATATATATACAAACTTATATGTGACTTGCCCTGCTGAAATATCCAGCATGTTCAGACCAGCTACAAGCACAAACTGGTCAAACTGGTAGACCATCTTTGAAAGCTGGTAATGTTTTCTGAATCACCGCACCGATGCTGCATCTTAGACAAGTTATTATTAAGAAAATATCACAAGAACGACTAGCAATTAGAAAAAACCTCACACATTCGGTGATCAACTTAGACAAGTAATAACAAAGCTGTAATAAATAACCTACCAGTTGGCAAAGACGGTCTACCAGTTTTGCCTGCTGCATGTTTTGGCAGACCGGGCTGGATTCTTCAGCAGGATTATGGAACAGTTTGCCTTGCTAAGAAAAATGTGTGTTGATTTAGGCTTGCAGTTTGCATGATGTTAAACTGGTAGCAATAAGATTCCTTTTCTTGTTAACAACATTAAGACCAGTCCAGAAGCAAACTTTGGACCTCGAACTTGTCTTGGCTCATCAAACTATATTTAGGATAAAGTGGGAAATAATGAGTTTTTTTTTTTTTCTCCCGTGTGCCATTTTCTTCATTACATTCTCTCGGCAATCATTAATCATTCATCACAGTCTGACAAACAAAGAAAAACAATTTTTCTAATGATGTAATTCATCCAAACAACTTGCACCCCCAAAAATCATTTCTCATAAACTGCCCAAGGCCTTGTTCTCAAACTCAGCACCACATTACAGGACTGTACACTGCCCAGTTCTGGCACTGAGATCTATCCTAGATCATCACACTGAGCGGAGCTCTGGGTCCGGTTCCCACGGCCTGCACGGTAACACAAGTTACGTCAAGGTCAGCATCACTACATGGCTAATATCACCCAGGCTTGTGCTCAGTCTAACTGGGTGGTTTTTTGGCAGGAAGAAAAAACATCCTTCTGAGAAGGAACTCCATTCCTGTTGTGAATACAGTGGAGTCGGCTTTGAAGGTAAGTCCAAGTCGTCTGGTGGACAAGTGTTGAAGGCCTTCCAAGTGACCAATGATGTCCAAATAAATTATTATTGGGTTGTCCTGGACTAAGTTTTAAGACATAAGATGTTGTAACTGGAGCGTATTACATGGAAATTAATGGTGTGTGAACAGGATATCCAGACTTCAATTTAATAAAGGGATCTCAGTAAAAAAAAAAAAAAAAGAAAAGAATTGTACATGTCCAGTTTTAAATATGTTTCTGGAAACGGAGTGCAGCTTTACACTGAGCACACAGAGGCAGTTCTTAGACTTTTGGACTCTTTATTTTCTACGCCATCTCTAGAGGTAGATATTGATAAATCTTAATTTCAAAATCCTTTTTTTCTGTTCATAAAACCTGAAATAGTGTCACTCTCGCCACTTTCGGCCCTTCTCATTTTCATACTAATCATACTATTAAATCTTAATCTCCTGCCTTGTCTTTAATCCCCTTCATAGCTACAGTGGTCAAATCTTTTCCAAGGCAGGACATCGGCTTTTATTTCTACGGACCACTGATCCTCTTTCATTTCTCCTCCGTCTGCTGGGACTGAGATTTTGAAGGCCTAAAAAAGGACAAGTTCGGTTTTAATTCCAGTCGAACCTCTGGAACCACAGGGTTCGAGCTGAAGCCATTCCATCGGGTCATTTGGGCAGAGCTAAATCCATAGGGATGATGTTTATCTGGCGTCAGGGCAGGGCTAACAGTTATCTCTGCCTCCCTTTGGGACGGTGCCGGAGGGGAAGGGGTTTGTTTGCGTGCAGGGCCATGATTAGAGTCTCTAATAGCACATACTGTGATATGGAGCAATAACGCTGCTGAGTAAACATTCTGATCTCACTGATGGCACTGGGCTTTTAGGAACCTCTCGTAGGGAAATCTCGCCAAGAAAACATGATACCATAAAATACGGGACTGTTAAATAATCTTAAGAGGGTCTAGACGGACATAATCTAAATCCTGACCTTCAGTGTAATGCCACGGTCTAGTGATGCTCTCAGTTTTGTAAGTAATAAAAAAATTGGGGCGTGTACTGTTACAGAAATATAATTAATCACTGGTACAGCCTATAACAGCACACTCCAAGAGTTTTCTCCTCTTATACCACTCGCAATTTGGAGCCGATTACAATTCATCATTCACTAAAGTATGATCATTTTTTTTTTCCTAATCAGCTTACAGTTACATGAAATGTTGTGGATCATACAGGAAACACGTTGTTACCTGCTATCACTTGCGCTATAAACACTATAAACAGGTCTCCTGACTTTCCATGAACCGCTTAAAGAATTCTGACACTGGAGACTCCTTTGTACAAACACTGAAGAAACTTCTCCTTAGAGAAAATATCAAGTTAACGAGAGCACATTTTGATATCCGTTTAATATCAGACTTCAGATTATATGGAGTATTTGGCATACATGTCCCTGTGAATGCTGCTAGTATGGAAATGATCATGAGGAGATAACGCAAGCTGTTATTTCTATATTAGAAGAATATTATTAGTGGTGCTGTAGCTTAGATGGTTAAAGCGCCTGTCTAGTAAACAGGAGATCCTGGGTTCGAATCCCAGCAGTGCCTGATTTGCAAGATTATTGGGGCAGATGGTGGCCTAATGGTTAGGGAAGTGCCCTTATAATGGAAAGATTGGAGGTTTTAATCCCACTGAGCGAGGCTCCGCCCCCAAGCACGGCTCCCGGGCGCTGAAAATAGCCGCCCTCTGCTGTGTGTCACCTCACACATGGGTTAAATGCAGAGAACACTCTGTTGTGCGCTTGTTGTGTCAAACAATGACAATTAATCACTTTCACTTCATTAGGATATAAAGCAATGTGGTTTTGGCCCATCCAGGCCTCTAGAGGGGGCTAATGCATACACTGCCTCTGGTAGTGAGACGATGGTCGTCTGTGTGTTAGCGTTGTTTGGGTTTTTTTTTTTTAAACACCCCAGTGTCACGTCTGGGCCGGGAGTTGGTGGGATTGGCCGGGGTTTATTTGGGAGTGGACAGGATTGGTTAGAATTCCTTTATGATATGGCAGGATTGGTCGAGGATGATGAACGCACGCTGTTAACATGAAGAACAGGAAGTGTGTTGCAATAGACAGGAAACCAAGTGACCCACTACCAGATCAGACACACTACCTTGCCCGTGCCACACCTGTATTCTGTTCCAATAACTCGAAACACACGGCATTAAGTTAACTACAAAACCACTTTATTGAAAAAGCAGATTATCTCATCTACGGTTAAATGATATGTCCCAACTTCTTATAACATTAAATAACTTTAAACCTTTTTTCGTGTTTAGATAAATAAATCTACTTTCCTTTTCTTATTTATGAAATATCTAAGGAATCAAAACATTGAATGATACAAAAGCAGAAGGTGAGAGACGCGTTCTGAGAACTACACTCGAGAAACAAGGTTACAGCTCACCGCCGCGTCGGACAGAAGCGGAGAAGAACAGCTAGCGGTGCTTATTTACAAGGACTCTATCTGTGTTCTATCAAATAGTAGTACATTTTTGTATTTAGTGTATTAAGACATCGTCATCGTGGAGAGGAAATAACAGACGGGTTTGTAAAGATAAAACAACCTTTCTGGGAATGAACTGAGAAAAAAAAAAAATCAGCGTTGTGTGGAATTCTGAAAAATGTAGGAAAAAAAAAAAGAAAAAAAAAAAAGGATTTTCTGTGCATGTTTGAGTGGAATTGTTCACTCCACAGGAAGTGTGTTAGAAATGATGATGTCAGAGACAGGATTGGTCTCAGCCTGCCGGTGTCCACTCAGTAGTGTTACAGCAGGGCTCCTGTATGAATATGAGAGGCCACATACACACACACACACACACACACACACACACACACACACACACACACAAACACACAAACCCACGCACGCACAAACAACCATCTCACACACACACACAAAACCACAACCATGACAAGGAGACATTGCTGGGTTGTCATCAGGTTGCCATCAGCGAATGCATTTTAACACGCACGCACAAACACGCACACACAGTCAAGGCCAAGCAAACAGTCACATACAGAGCGGCCCTGCCACTGATGCATGCTGGGAATGTTGACAAACGCACATCCATCCTATAGAGCTCAGGTGAAACCAGCACCTTTGAGCTTCAGAACATCAGATCCACTTTCAAAGCAAAAAAAAAAAAAAGGCCGAGCAGCGATCCTCTCTTCTGTCACAACAGCTGCAACACATCTTCAACGTGTGTCCTCCCAGACAAACCAGCATCGGGAAAATACGCTGCGTCGGAGTCTAGTACCAGCTCAGAAACGCTACGCCAAAGCGCTCGAAACTCTGACGACCGAGCATAAAAATGAAAAACTCTACAGTCGCATAAAAGAAAATCACTCGGGTTAAATATGATATGTTAAGGCGGTATGTGCGTGCCAGTTCATGAGTGTGGCTGCTCATGTTCACACACCAATTGCAATGTCTCTGTGTGTGTTTAGCGTGAGCACAATTTGTATTCCTCACGCATACTGTACATATGAATACTAAACAAAGTACAGATATTAATGGTGCAACTTGAAGGCAGTGAGTGAAGAAAAAAAAAAAAAAAAAAAAAAGTTAAGTGCGAGATTGTCAGTGAAAGGCCACTTGTAAGGCTTTTCCTCTCTCGGAATGTAGCTGTATATGCTGGCTGTGTCCTGTAAGTGTTTGGGACCAGGGGGGGAGTCAAAGGTCAAGTCTATGACATCATTCCAGAGTGCAGCTGCAGAGAGACTTAGAAAGAGGGTGTGTTTCCCATCTGTCTGTGCCTCGTTTCAGTGATCCTGCGGATGGCTGGTGCAACAACGAACATCACACACATCCATCTTCGTGTCGCTGTCTCTGATGTGTGTGTGTGTGTGTGTGTGTGTGTATGTGTACGTGTGTACGTGTGCGTTCACAGCTCAGTGACGTGAAGCGGATAGCTGGTCGGAGGCTGGGAGGGACCAGAAGCTTTTAACCGGTGCAGGTGGCAGGCGTGGCACAGGAGATGACCCTCCAGCGGGTAACAGCGGTGACCCTCTTCATCGGTCAGCTGAAGGCCACAGTCCTGAGAAATACACACACACACACACACACACACACACGCACACGCACAGATTCCAGCTATTGTCATATCAATGTTTTTCATTGCTCAGAATGTGCTTTCCTATGCAACATAAAAATATTAATAAAAGAAAAATAAGTATGAAATAAAACATGCGAGCGAGCTGCTAGACAACAATAATCACCTCTGGTGTGGTGTGATGAGGCACTGCGTGATTACGTTCCCCATAAACACCACTTAAAACACGGCAATTTCTCAATGATTCCGATTTTTATTTATTTTAAAAATAATTTTTTTTTTATCCATTTATTGTTACATTTAATATTTAAATCATTCATTTTTGTTCTCACTTATATTTTGCTAATTAAAAACAAACAAACAAAAAAACGGTTTGTCATTTTATCAAGAAACCATAAAGTGCAGTCTCTCTCTCTCTCTCTCTCTCTCTCTCTCTCTCTCTCTCTCTCTCTCGGCTGTTAAAGCGCTGACACTGGAGACTCCTTGATTCATGACCGACTGTCAGAGTTTCTGTTACAGGAAATGAATCAACACTGTGCCGTGATATAACAGAAAATATACTCTGCCACGCGCTCCAGATTATAACCCAAGGTTGACGAGGGCAAAACAGCCTTACATTCTTTATTTTTTATTACATTCCGGTTATTTACAGTGATTGAAGGTTTTATGTTTACTGGCGCAGGTAAGTAGGTCACCCGGGCGGTGATAAAGCAGGCTTTAATTTTATACAAATGAAAAGTGAAGCGATGTAGTGACTTGTTAGGACAAGCAGAAATCACGCTGTAGCGACTGAGAGATGTGCAGCTACGTGATGAGGTCACTGATATGCCAGGCACTCAGAGACACTAACAACACTAAGAAACCAAGGACAATCATTTCCCCCATTTCAGCTATACACAGTCAATGAAAGTATTAAAGTACTACAGTATCAGATGTGACCTTTTTTTTTTTTTTTTTTAAGAGAACACACACAGCTATGTTTATGCAAAAACAGTGACTATTCTCATACCCAAGGCACCGAAACCAACTCTTCTTAGCACAGAATTGTTTAACACAGACGATACAGGGCTCAACTGCACACCATTTAAAGTTTAACAAACGCTGGCATCTGAACCTGGTGAATGATTTACGATGTGTTCATGCACACGCTGTAGATTCAAACCTGACTTTTTCCTTTTCTTTTCTGCTTTTTGAAAACAGCCTTGATTCGAACCAGATTCAAAGAAGGATCATAATCTCGTTTTGTATATCATAATTACAGTCTTAAAATATCAGGAGCAAGATGAAATACTGCTTCGCGCTTATTAGTATAACACGTACTTAATTAACATTTTATCCTTGTTTTTATGCTTTCAGAATGTATTTTACTTGATTTTATGCATTCTGTATATGCTGGTTTACATTATTATTATTATTATTAATAAATCATCCTTAGTTTCATTATATATATATAATGCATATATACAGTA
>JAOVYU010000038.1:3380230-3394500 GCA_025674565.1 Synodontis membranacea | reverse complement strand
TCTTTTCCGAAACAGATCTGACATTTATTACTAGGATCCTACAGACCTGCTCTAATGCAATCTTTTTTTTTCTTTTTAATAATTCCTGTTTGTTTAATATGACTGTCACGTCTTGTATCAGGTCGTTATGCGACTTGTGTGTTTCATAACTCTCTTACTCTAAACTTGACCTATAATTATTGCCCCTGACTAAAACTTATGGCACAGCAAATAACTGAGCACCTGTAAACCCTGCCTTGATGACGGCAGTGAAGGGAATGGTACCAGACCTGTTGCTCCAAGTCCTCCCCCCTCCCTGTTTTGCGTCATCAAGCCTGGATTATTAACCCTTGCTGACCGCAGTACACACACACACACACACACACACTTGTGTAGGATATTGATGTTTGCTTCCAAAGCAGTGCTTCCCAGTCTGACTTGTTTCATTGTGATCATTGCCCTTTTTATAAATGGCATTTTCTCCACCCAGTCTCACCCGCCTCACCTTTTTTTTTTTTTCACGACGTAAATGGGTTAAAATTGTGGGTTGTGGGTGCAGTGCAAGGACTAAAATGTGATTTCAGTGATCAGGATTGAACTGCTTCACAAAGCATTACCTCATTCCAGAACAAGCCATTTTGGCAAGTTGTCACAAGTTTTCTGGATTCTTCGTGGAGCGCAGCGCAGGGCTACGTCCAATAAATGTACTATATTGATCCTATTCGGGTGGTACATAAGATTGTGGCCTTTTGCATTTTTACTCGTGAAAAAGAGTAAAAAAAGAGAACAATTTTCTTTTGTGAATGGCCGCTGGATGATTGTAGTTCATTGATTCCCACCACCCCAACCCTCACTGAATTTGATCAATTGTTCACTAATGTTTGGCGTTTGAGAGTTTCTAAAGGATGGAACAGCTTGTATTAAAAGTGTAATGCAGATGTTGAGGGATATTTCTCTCTGAAAGTTCATGTTCCAATACAGACCAACTTTCTGGAATCTTTCCCATTGCCTTCAGATGGCTTAGTCTTGTTCGATATTCAAACATCTTGCCAGCTCTCATGTCGTTTGTGTTGCATCTTGGTCCCACCGTTTCTGCAGCTCCTCGTCTTCCATTTCCTTTGGTGTACCACTTCTTGCCTTATCTAGCTCGATTTCACCTCTTCGAGACGGTGAACCAGTTCTTGACTGCAGAAAAGCGGATTGCAGTGTTGCCAGAAACTTTGCAAATTTCGTCTCTTGCTTTTGTTTCTTTTCCACCATTAAATAAGAATAGAAGGCCGTGATGAATATGAATCTTTCTGGAATCCGTGCTTGGTTGATAAACCATCTAAAACATGCTTTTACGGGGAGTTTTGATATTTACTAAGCCACAAAACATATGTAAAAGTATGTATTAAATACAAGATGATTGTTGTGATTCATCAGAGCATGCATTCTGGTGCTTAATTTTTTAAAAATCCTTTGGCTGTATGTTAGTCTTTGTTTGAGGAAACCTTTTTAACTCCTTTTTGTCTGAAGGGTTTTCCTCCCGCCATTCACTTGTTGAACGTGGTGAATGTTTTCACTTGTCTACATCCAGCTTTTAAAGGGCGTAGGAGTCCACAGAAAGCCAGTGAGTCATCACTTTTAATTCGATTCCATGCTCTTATTCTGAGCCATCAAGTAGGCAACTGTTGTAATCATGAGCAGCCTTTTTTTTCTTTTCTTTTTTTAATTGCAAGCTGATCGAGGAAAGATTTGTTTTGAGTACACGATCCCCTGTTACAGCACATCACTGAAGGCTCCTGGCAAGGTTGTTTGCTCGTGATCACTTGGCAGCCACCATAATGTCAGATGGAGAGGGCTTGATTTTTGCATGTGTACAAAAGAAAATCTCAGAACTGAATTGTCTTACAGCGAGACTGCAAGTCTGTAGTATTTCAGAAGACGGCGCTTAAGCCTAACCCTTATATTCTGTCTTTCTCAGTGGTGCTGGTACGAGTGGTGGAGAGCTGGAGGAGGAGAGTTGGCAGCCCCCAGACCCTGAACTGACCCAGAAGCTCATAGCTCAGATCGAATACTACCTGTCTGATGAGAACCTGGAGCATGACGCCTTCCTGCTCAAGCACGTACGACGCAACAAGCTCGGCTTCGTCAGCGTCAAGCTGCTCACGTCTTTCAAGAAGGTTGGTTGTGAGCACAGATCTGCTCTGGGAATCTATTGCTGCATCCAGGAGAACTGACAACTGTTGCGTAAGCTGTCAATTGGGCGTGTGAATCATGTGTTCAAGAAAGGCTTCACTTCAGAGATGCAGCGTTTGATCGAACAAAATGCTTGCCATCTTCCTGGCTTTCCAATGGCACTGATTGGCATTTTTATTCTCCTAAAAAAAGAACTGTATCTTAAATGTTCAGGGCGGTAAACCATAGTTTAACTTAATTTTTTTTTTTTTTTTCTTTTTTACAACCACAATCATTTTCGAATAGCCCCATTTATTCTAACTAAAGTGGTAATGGCGTGGAAAACCATTAACTTTCATAGATGCATGTACCATCTCTTTTATAATATACAGCAGCTCAAAGTATTACAGAAGCAGTTCTGGTTGCTTATCTGTTACAACCTGCATTCTGACTTCCCTTTTTACTTCCTGCTCCTGCTTATATGATGCAAATCTCAGGCGGTTAACAGTAGAGGAAGTTAAGGCATGCAACTTAATACTGGACTTATGACGGATCAACAAATGGGCAGCAAATTCTTAGGACTTAACTGGCCCATTTGGGTGTAATTTAACTGATATAATAATTATGGAGCAAGTGAGAGGCAGCCCTGGTAATTGACAGCCTTGTAGTTAATGGGTAATACTGCGTGGGCTGTTCAGTGAAGAGGTTTTGCTTTTTATTTTTTTCCTCTGCCTGTGCCTCATTGTGTCTGGCACCTAAATGTCCCAGGTTTATGAAGATTATGGAGTTTTTACTTACAGAAGTTTACCTGTGTATTAAAGCCAAACATTTGCTATATATTTGGTCATAAATTGGCTAGATCTGTCCCAAGTAATGAGTTGATAAATGAATAACTTTTCAGTTTTTCACATGCAGTTCTGTTGAGTCAAATATGTGGTGTTGATCCTTTTCTCTCAGGTAAAGCACTTGACAAGGGACTGGAGGACAACAGCATATGCGCTGCGCAATTCCACCCTGCTGGAGCTGAACGAAGAAGGACGGAAAGTTCGCCGCAGGACGAGCGTGCCGGTGTTTGCCAGTGAGTCTCTGCCGAGCCGCATGCTGCTCCTGAGTGAGCTACAGCGCTGGCCTGAGCTAGGTGTGGCTATGGCAGGTGGGGGAGGGGCTGGGGACGGGAGCCCTGGGGCAAACCCAGCCCAGCAGGAGCGGCTCATGGAGCTCCTGCTCAAGACGTTTGGTGCATATGGCCCAATTGCCTCTGTGCGTGTGCTGAAGCCTGGCAAAGATCTGCCACCTGATCTAAAGAAGCTGAGCGGGCGCTACTCACAGCTGGGCACGGAGGAATGTGCCATCGTCGAGTTTGAGGAGGTGGAGGCGGCTGTGAAGGCCCATGAGGCCTACACAGGCCAGCAGGGAGACAGAAAGGGATCAATGGGGCTCAAGGTGGTGCTGATCGGCACCAAGCCACCTAAAAAGAAGGTACCCAAGGAGAGGCAGCGGGAGGAGAACGGAAATGCAGGAGGAGGAGGAGGACTGCGCAAGAGCCGCTCGCTGAACAGCCGTGTGCGTGAGCTTCAGTATCATGGAGATGACTCTGCCTGCAGCTCCTCTGAAACGGAAAGCAACCCGACCTCGCCTCACCTCGGCCGCAAGTCGCGTTCATGCAACAAGCTGAGTCCTGGTGGCTACCACTTGAGCCCGGCCGTGTCTCCCCGCTCTAGCCCATGGAACAGCCCACGAGCCAGCCCTTGTTCTCAACGCAAAGCCCCTCCTAATGCCCGCTCACCCCTGGCCAGTGAGGGTAGGCTAAGCCCTGAGGCTGGGCGCCGCTGGGCTGATTATTCCTCGGACAGCAGCTTGACTCCTTCAGGAAGCCCATGGGTGCAGCGCAGGAAGCAGGTGGCCAGTCAGGAGAGCAGCCCAGTAGGGAGCCCCATGCTGGGCAGAAAGATCCAGAATGCAGACGGCCTTCCCCCTGGCGTTGTGCGTCTGCCCAGGGGTCCGGATGGCACGCGTGGGTTTCACGCGGTCTTGGTGACAGAACGGGGTAAAACTGCAGCCACTCAAACCTGACTTAAACCAGGGGGAGCTTCACTTCTCCAAAACGGCAGCACTGAACTATAGCAGTGAGGTTTATGCATCGTATGCCACACTGTCATCATGGTGAAGCATCATTTCTCCAAATATGGACCACTGATCTGTTGCACATCTTAGTCTGTTTTGATTTGTCTTTGTAATACCTTTTTTTATATGGATATTTCTTTTCTTTTAGTTTTATATGGACATTATCAGACTTGGTTTGGCATTACAAGAAAGGGATGAGTGCAAATATCAAGTCACTCTATACTGGATTAAAAAAAAAATCTTTATTTTTGTGTTTATTGATGTGGCCAGTGGTTTAGGTATGTGGATTTGTATGATCACTTAATGCCTTGCTGCACCCAAAAAGCAGCAATGAAACTCCGTTTTGTGGAAATGGTTTCTTTCCTGGAATTAGGCTAAAATGGTAATCACTTAAGAAAATGGTTGTCCTTTGTTTTAATTTGCTTTTTAATTCTTTTCTGCCTTTTCTGGACTGTTTTGTGTTCAAGGGATTACTATTTTAGCAGGGACAAGGTTGATTTAGAATTTGAATCTGAAGCCCTGTCTGTTTTGTTCCAGTGTAGCCTGTAAGGGATGGAGGTAGTGAGGCTCCAGCCTGACTCCAGCGTGTAAATATGCTTTGCTTTTGCCTTTACAGTTGTGTGGAGGCAAAGTAGTGCACATTTCATACTGTACAAAATAAATCACTGCAATGGCATTCATCTAGTGTTCATTGCTTCTTCTGAACTGCTCTGTGGCTTATTTGTATTCATTATGTTAATCTTCGTGGTTTCAAAAAATGGTTCAGCGTGGTGCCTGGGGATCACCAGCAGCAGTCCGTGATTTGTTCCATGCCACACATCAATCGGCTGATAATCCTGAGTAATTGTTTGCTTAAAGCTACAATGAACATAATGTTAGATATTTATTGAGGTAATGCTGGTGAGAGCTTAATCCAAATTCTAATTGCAGCTTTTTAAAAAAATCTTTTCTTGGAAGACTTTCAGTCATGTGTTGACCTGATTATTCCAAAATCGACACTGCAGGTTGCCAGTAGAAATGCTTCTTGGCTTGGTGCTGTTCAAATACTGAGAATGCAGGGCATAAATGCGGCACAGATGGATGGAGGTCTTGTCAGGATTTGTCGAACGTGGGCCGAATCAGAAACGCTGTGTGAGACTGCAAACCACCAATTGTTCAGCTCCATTACCCCTGACAATTATTAGTATTCCCCACTGTGAAAAAGGTATCCTTTGAAATTTCCTTAGCAACTACGGGAGGAAATAAACTTTATTTATTTATTATTATTTTAATCAGGTTGAAATAAGGTTAAAGATCGCAAGCATTTGTTTGAAAGGCACATGTATAATATCTTTAAAAAAAAAAAAATGTTTTCTACTGGACTGCGGTAATTGTACAGTAGTTTTCATTTCCTAATTGCTAGTGAATGTCAAATAACCCACAATATAATACATCATTAGTGAATAATGAGTGACTTTTTTTTTTTTTTTTTTTTTATTATTATTCAAATAATAAGTCAGATTGCAGTGGGTCATTTTCTGGACTCATCCTATTCTCAAATGAAATCACAGGAGCTCAGAATGGTCATGGACACGGACATGGCGTCGGTCTGCAGCCCTAGACGAGCCTATTCTCTCTTTTAAAAGCACTAGGAGCAGAATGTACTAATTGCAGAACGTTGTAGTCTGAAAGCTTTTGTTGAATAGTGTTCAGAGTTCCTGAAAGTCTTTTAGCCACAGCCTGGCTTTACAGCACTGTTGCTACATTGATGTTTTTGTGATCTTTTTGGACCAAGTATTTATCTAGGTCCATTTCTCAAAGCCTGTACGACATCTATAAAAGCCTTTGTTTGGAGAGAAACTTGGGTGGGTGTAACTGCCCAGACTAGATGAGGTATTTATTGTAGGTGCTTTTTTTTTTTTTTTATTTTGTTTTTGCCCCATGGTGCTTTAATTACAGTCGTGGGATGAAAATGGACTGAAATTAGTAACCACTACCAGGATTCTGCAAAGCCTGCACACAAGATGAATTTTTGAGTAACTAATATATGCCGTTTCTACTGATCTTCAGATACTGTACGTGATTGCAAGCTTGTTCCTTAACATTTTTTTTTTTTTTTTTTTCATGTTTGAAAGGCAAATATTTCTCAAAGGAGAGAAAAAAAGATCCCAAACCTGATCCTGGAGCATGAAAAACACTGGAATATTCAGGACAAGAGGTTCTCCATGATCAGGACAGGGAACCTGTGCCTTAGATCATTAGATTCTCAGTACTTTCATTAAAAAAGGATTCAAGTCTCACAAATGTATCCCTAATGCATCGGTACTGGGATCCACACAATGAGCTCGTGTTCTAGACTGGAAAGCCAGCAGAACCTGAATAATTTACAGATTACAACGTTTCCAGAGGCATTCATCCATCAGTCTTTTAGTAAATTCGGACTTCATTTATCAAACTGGACACATTTATGCAAGAAATGTGTTTGTGTGTATGTTGATAAAATACCAATCACTTGTAAAAGTTCATGGCACAACTGCTATGCATTTTCTAAGGCATGTAAATCGCCATAAAAGGTAAAGCACATAGAGAGCTAAAAATGACAACTGAACAAAGTGTGCATCCTAACCACGATGTCTACTAAATCTTCCAGTTAAGCAGCTACCACAGACACACACTAACTAGTCTAGTCTTTGTCTTTATGAAATTTCTTTCCCGAATCACGCAAAAAACCTATTATAGTATTTGAAGCTGATCAGTTGTGGTTCACGTTAATTAGTCTCCTTCTATGCAAGTGTTCATATACTCAAGATCTCTCATAATGATATGAATGTTTTCCAAACCAATTTATTATTATTTTTTTTTAATGCCTGGAAAAATTGCATAGGATTTTATGATCGTGTGTTTTTCAGTTGATCATAGAGTACTTATAGTAGGAACGTGATATGATCAACATTATCATGTGAGAAATAAACACGATGAATTGGGCGGAAAAAAAGAAACACTTGCACTACATGAGGAAATATAAAGTGAATTTTTAAGCGTATGCTGTTTGTGGGACTTTTCCGTAAAGGCTTGGCTGGATTGTCTAAACAGACATTGTGAATGATGAACTGTTTTATATCCAGCTTGAAAAATGAAGCTCAATATGTAGCAATTTAGCAATATTTACTTTATCTGGAAATAATTACTTACTCTTAGAATGTGTAAAAGATATAAAGTATCAGAAAGTTAAAAAAAATAAATAACGTCCGGAAAAAAAAAAAAAGAGTAATTTAACCTGCTAGCCAAAAGTCGATGCACACAAGAATAGAAAATGACTTGGCAGAGCATTGTGGGGTTTTTTTGTTGTTTTTTTTCTTCGATCGATCAGAAAGGAAGCTATTTGCTGGTCCTGGCTGTTCCTGAATGAAATCACGATGTTGAACTCACTGGTGAATGTAGGTGTGTGTGAAAGCTGTTCACATGCCGATTTGAACCGAACTCGGCCGTACTTGAAGATCAAGTCACAAAGCCATGGCTTTAGATTTGTAAGGCACCCACTCATCGCTCTCCTCCTCTAATTATTCTCAGGCTTGAGAGGAGGTGTCATGGGGAGAAACTGATTGCGGATCAGAGGCTGAGCCGCAGGCAGCACCAGACCCTCATGCATGCGGAGGAGAGAGTGGGAGTGAGTGAGTGATGCTGATAGCAGGCGAGCTGACATTATCCTCGCTGAAAGCCCAGACTGAAGCATTTCCAACATGAAGTTCAGAAACTGAACATGTTGGTCGGGTTGGATCACCACTATCACAGGTTACTACACGCACCAGAATCAGATCCCTGTCCTTGGCTCAAGGTTCAGTGTTGTGTGTTTTGAGATCCTTTAATGCTCACCACGTTTGTAAAGAGTGGTTATTTATTTATTATACAGTAGCCTTCATCATCTTTTTTCGGGCTCTTGTATCAACGAGGCATTTGTCCACAGAACTACCCTTTACTGGATGTTTTTTTGCACCATTTTGTATAAACCTCCACTCAAGCCTAGAGCCTGTTAAATGGTGTTTTTAGTTTTAACCCTTGAAGAAGCCTTTATTATTTATCACAAAAACTTTACAGCACAGTTAAATTCTTTTCTTCATACATCCCACCTTGTTAGGAAATTGGGGTCAGAGTTCAGCGGTCAGTCATGATACAACACCTCTGGAGCAGAAACGGTTAATGGCCTTGCTCGAGAGACCAACCTAGCGGTGCTTGAACCCTCAACCTTCTGATCAGTAACCCAGAGCCTTAATCATTGTCCCACCACTGCCCCTGGCAAGGCTTCAGTCAGTCTGTATTGACATGAACATTTTAGAGGTTGAGACAATTAATAGGTGGCTGAAGAACCCTTAAATTAAGTTTTAGTATTGCCTACACTTGGGGCCCAGATTGTGTGCGTATGGATTTCACTCAAAGAGCATGAAAATCAATACTCTTTTTTTTTTAAGGAGCTGCAGCCACCATAGAGCATGAACAGTGTCAAGACTGCTTGACTGCTGCAAGAACGAAAAGGAAAATATCAATTTAAACCTCTTCGCTAATGCATCAAGGCAGGGGGGGGGTCAAATCATAACCAAGCAGAAGCCACACCTGTGTCTACTGAAAGCCAAGTTTAACTGATTACACAGGTGGAAATATGTGTTGCTCCTTCTCGACTGGAATGAAAACCTGCAACCACACCAGCCCTTTGCAGATACGATTTAACACACCTGCATCAGGCAATGTCATTTGTGAAGGTTATATCCCACAGGGCGGAAAACATGGTGGATTGCATTGCATTGCATCCTCACGGCTCCAGGATCCCTGGAGCTCAGATTACCATCTGTACATAGTTTCAGATGTTTTCCCAGTGGCTGCAGGGGTTTCCTCTGGGTTGCTTGGTTTCATCCTACCTCCCAAAAGCATGCTGGAAGGTAGACTGGCTACACTATAGATGTGTATTTGTATACATGGTGCCCTGTTGCGGAACAGTTTCCAGTCTATGATGTATCGCCCTCGCTCCCAGCGTTCCGCTATAGAGTCTGGATCCACCACCACCCCGAATATATCCCTCAGCACGGGCAAGCAATGGTGTGAAAATGCAGCAAACAACATTCAGAAGGTGGAAAGAAATAAAAAACAACCAACCAAAAAACATCATATTATCAATTGTCCTGCCAAGTTTTTTTTTTTCACACCTTTCAAACATTTGTTGCAGAGAACAGAAGAGAACACACTTTTAATTTTCGACTTTTTATATTTGAATATTTACATTGTTTGTCGCCAAGTAGCTGGACTTTGCCAGCCATCTTGGGAAGCATTCAAGGATTCCAAAGATCCAAGACAGAGAATTCTTTTTTTTATTTCTATTTGAACACACTCTTCACTAAAACATCCCACGTGGTTCAGTTTACACGTTTGTGAACACAGGGATCCTTTTATCTGTGGTGCAGGCCCACTGGCATCATATGGTGGAATAATAAATGTTGTAGAGCGAGAGTCTCGTGAGATGCTGGCTGCGAAGATCCAAAGTGTGTGTGGAATGCAGGAGGTGAAGCAGTGTTCGCTTGGCACGCACAGATATCCACCTCCAGCTTTCCTTCCAAACAGCAGCACTGGCATGATGCCAGCTTACAATGAGAAAGATTACAGCTTACAAGGCCGATATTTTACAGGTCAGCACCAGAAAAACATGAGTCTGGTTCAAAATCTGGGCCCAACAGCTTAACATTATGCTTAAGAGTTACACACACTTAACATCGATCCTGTGTTTTGTTCCAGAAATTTACACTCGCCATTATATTACTTTCTCTCAAGAACCCATATCTACTTTTCCATTTTGAGGTAATTACACTTCCCTCACGCTAAAAAGAGGGTAAAGCCGTGCACGGAAACAAGTGTTGAAATGATCATAATCTGAGGCTATAGAAACCAGTCTCTGTTTTGTCAATTCCCAGCAGTTTCTTTTGTGTCTTTTCTTTTTGCGAAAAGAAAGTGTTCAGGGTCTGATTTTCACACGGTTTATTTCTATAATTACTCCCCGTTCGTGCATCAAGTGCGGTCCGTCCTTTAAAACAAATCAGAGTGAATATATCTGCTTAGTGAAACCTAACGAACCTTAAGAACTGATAGTCATATAACCATTTGCTCTTTTCAGGAGCTTACTTGGTCAAAAGATAAAGGAAATGAGAAAATAAATAGTGGTACAAATGCAATTACTGCGTAGACGAACACACAAAAAACAAACAAACACACTGCGTAACAGCGTAATGGCACTGGCACACCTTGAGGTTTTTTGTTTCTTTTCAACATAAAAAAAAAGGCAAAAAGATTCCTAGGTGTCCTTTTTTTTTTTTTTTACCTCATGTTCTCAGGTACGATTCATTTTCCCCGCTCCAGAAGACTGAAGGAACCACTTGCGCACCTCTGCGATCCAAAGTGGCATCACGATATGTCTGAGAGACCGAGGATCTTTCGGAGTCTTTTTCGTATGTACCAGAGAAATAAAATCACACACCTCTTCGCACAGCTCGGCACAAACCAAGCGTGCAAGTTTTTCTCATAACCAGCGAGATTGTATGTGCGCTCGGACCAGGAATCATGCAGACGGCTATGAAGTCCTTCACCCGTTGCGATTTTAAGCTACACCTTTTTCTTTGTAATTTTTTTTTTGCAATAATAATATTTTCCTGTAGCCTAGTTGTGGTGATCAAACCAGCTCAAGCGTAATCTCACCTGAGCCATTTGTGTCTTCAAGTCCAGTGTGAAATTCTCTTTATGTGGGGGGGGGGGAAAGGCCTGTGTAATGACACTTTATGTCTCAGATATAGAGCGATCCGTCAGCAGGCCCAACGTATCCCACGGCGATGAGGAGGACGTCAATGAGGGTCCAGATGCCCAGTCCTCCGAAACTGAAGAGCTTGCCCAGTCCCTCTCTCCACTGACCCAGATAAAAACGATCGGCTCCAAACCCGCCCAGAGTGATGCTGCGTGAAACCAGGAAGCGGCTTCTTTTAATCTTTATCAAATCATCTTTTGAATGATATCAGTATCAAATATATGGTAGATTTTAAACCACTGGACAAAAATGCACGCAATAATAATAATAAAAATAAACTGTTTATTTAGAAGAAATGGATTACCTGAGCGTCAGTGCTGTGGACCACTTATATCCTCCAGTCCAGTTGCAGTACAGACGCTTCTGAAATTTCCTTCTTCCTGTTCAGACCAGACAAAGAGGAAAGACATGTCCGCTCAGATAAATATTTTAACGCTACATATTCAAGGCACAGACATTTTACTGAGGTCAAAAATTTCATCTGCATGAATGAACAAAAGTACATATACACTATATGAACATCCCATTCCTGATTTCTTCCCCCTTTTCTGTTCAAATGACCTTTAGGTTTTAGATGTTGGAGTGTGCGGGGGTAGATATTTGTGCTCATTCAGCCACAAGAGCATGTTGGGTGAGTTAAAGTTAAATCCTAGGCAGTTCTGTGCTTTGTGGCAACAGTTTGAGGAAGAACCATACGTATATCGGTGTGATGGTCAGGTGTCCACAAACTTTTGTCTATATAGTGTACATGAACATATGAAAAACATACAAAAATACGAACATATTCCTCAGACTGGACACACGGTGCATTCGGGAGGTGAATGTGTGCTGGAAAGGTTCAAAGGGTGCAAGGTCTCGACTGGGAAAAGTGGCACGAGTCTGAGGTTTTCACTTTCACGCAGGAGCCAGTGGTCAGATATGAATCTTTCAAACAAGAATCACGTCCACTGACATGCATCTTTAGTCACTTTAGCATCTTTACTCACTGCCTGGTCAGGATCAGAGTGATTTAAATTAAGCTACAACAGATGCAACCCAATTATTTTTTAAATATCATAGACAAAATTGCATGACTGGGATTAAAAAAAAAAAAATCTCTAGACAAGACTAATCTTGAGCTCGAGTGATGAAGCTGAGATTGATTTCGCACTCTACACCGACGGTGCTTGCATTTCTTCCCGTGGGGTTTTATTTTCTATTTTTTTATTTTAAGTAGGGAGCATAGGGTTTACATTCCGTTAAAATAAAATTATACTCCTAATACTGAAGTTGCAACCAAATAAATACTTTATCATCAAGGATTGCCGAGGATATTTCCTTGACGTGTATCTGCGATAAAGAATATTTATTATCAGAGAATTAGTCACATCTAAGAAACACACCACATAAACTCCAATACCATTCAAATGCCAGCCTTGAAATAAATCTGTCAGTAGTGGAAAAAAGCTGACACCTGAATTCCCCAATTAGCTCCATATTCACCTGAAAAAAAGAACTGATACCAACAGAGCCACAACTAGAACATTTCCTTCACCGCTTCAAGCGTCCTCCCCTTATTCACTGTGTAGCCCTTCTAATGACAAAGTCAGCTGCACAGGACAAAGCCCGCCGATTTTATTCTTCCTCACATGGACGAAGGATCCTTATGGCGTATTATATACCTACGAACGTAATTCCTCCAACGCTATTCTTGTAACCTGAAGATATCTAGAGATAAACCACAGAATGAATTCTAAGCAATGTGCCACTGGGGAACTCTGTGACAATGTGCAATGAAGGGCCATTAGAGAAGCGTGAGCTCTGCTGGAAAGCGTTATCCGTAAAAACTAACTCAGAAATCCGTTCTCCTCTTGAAACACCTGAAACCAGGGCTTGTGTGACTGATACGGACTTATCACGATGTTTCATTTGTGAAACATCATTATAAACGATTTAATTGCCCAGAAATGCCTTGACAGGACAGGACAATTAGCATTTCTATCACCTCAGTCTTAAGGAAAGGCGTAATAATAGTATCAGTTGCACATCTGGTAAAAAATAATAATAATAATAATAAAAAAAAAACAGTGTATTTGACCACTTTCTAATTATCACCACTGTTAACGCTACAGGTAAAGTGTTAATCTTGACACTTCATTGTCAATGTGGTTACTGTTTCTGGTCCAAACGCTTTGTTTGTTCCTTCTCTTTGTGACAAAAACCAAAAGACAGGTTTTTGAACTGTTTTGACTGGCAATAAACCTAATAAATTGATTTCAATTGAATGATCTTATTTCACGTTACGAACTTAAGATATTCTCTGTTTACCTCGACAGAAAGTGAGATCGCAGGAGATTTTTTTTAAGTCGCTTCTGACCAAAGTACTCAAAGATGCTTTACATAAAATAATCAAAAGACAATACAATAAAACGTGTATAAAACACAACATTCCTCATACATTAAAAGCACATTTATGGAGGGGCTGCTTTTGGGGAAGTGGGTGGGGCTTCCAGGAAGTATCGGTTGATAGTTCTTATTTCACTAGTAAGAAGAAAAGAAAAAGAAAAAAAAAAAAAAAGATTCCCCAGTTCTTAAATGCTTTTTGAATGATAAACAAGCATCAACAAATGTTGTTTTAGAGGAGCTTGTAAAACCTGTAAAACTGAGGAACGTACTCTTTAGAGGTTTTTCGGTTCTGGGCTACTCTATTAGCACAACATGGTGGACCCGCTCCCTAAGTAGATATAAATATGACGCCTCACAGCAAGGCGTCACAGGTTAGGGTGCCTTTCTGTGAGGAGTTTGAATGTTCTCCTCGTGCCTGCATGGGTTTCCTCTGGGTACTCTGATTTCCTCCAACAGCCCAAAGACATGCGGATTAGGTAAGGTGGCTACTCTAAATTGCCCGTAGGTGTGAATGGTTGTTCAGTTCTGTGTTGGATTTGTGACCAGTCCAGGGTGTACCCCGCCTCACGCCTGAAGTCAGGTGGGATTGGCTCCAGCTTCCCTGCGACCGGCAATGGATAAGTGGTATACACCAGAGGCCCCCAACCCCCGGTCCGTGGACCGGTACCAGTCCGTGGATCATTTTGGTACCGGGCCGCAAAGAAAAACTTCAGTGGATAATGGATAAAATTATGGTTATTTTTCTTTCATTAGTCTTCCAGATCTTATTTTGAAAAGTGACTGTTTCCGCCCTCGCCTCACTACCGCA
>JAOVYU010000038.1:3364686-3380130 GCA_025674565.1 Synodontis membranacea | reverse complement strand
TTTTCATGCATGAAACCGGTCCGTGGTACAAGAAAGTTATCCCTGGAGTTTTATTCACATCGCCGAGTCGCGCCTGCCTCTGCATCACAGTTATAATCCCACGTTCCCTTTCCGGTCCTCGCACTATCTCTGGGAGGTTTTTCCCGCCACTCTCATCTCTGGCTTGCTCATTAGTGATCTAAACCTCCATCCAGATTTCTGTTTTGATAAAAAGTCCTACGCTAATAAAAATGTTATTGTATTACGCGCTTCCTGAATTTCCTTTCCACGAGTATAAAAGACGGAAGAGGTCATTTTTTGAAGCACATTTCATTTACAAAAGGGTAATGCAGTGTGCTGTACACAGACATGGATAAAAGCATAGAGAGCATCGGAGACAAACACAAGTGTGTCTAGTGATGCTCAGGTTAGGGATTTATCAGAACACAAGAAGAAAGGTTTTTTTTTTAATAGTTGGTTATAATACAGATGTAATGATGGTTAATGGAGCAGTCTGGGAGCTGTTTCCTGCTACAAGGACCGAAGCTGTTCGCATTTTGTTGTAATTCTGAGCAATGCAAGCTCATCGGTCCTTATTGATCCAAGAGACGTACTGAGGTTTTTCAGCATGTCAATGTACTTGAGTCCGAGACTATCGAGTTCTTCGAAAGCATTCGGAGTTGTTCCTCTAGCTGACTGAATGAACTGATGACTGAATATCGTATCGATATTGACGTAAACTGTGTCGCATTTCTGAGCCAACGCTGGTACTTTTTTCCCCCTCAATTCTCTCAAGCGTGAGGACATGAGAACTAGGGTGACTGTTTGTTTTCCTTTCCCAAGCGCACTGAACACGTCTGCAGTTATACTCAATTTAAGTGCAAAGGTTTTCAATTCCACGTTGCAACCGAATGCTGTTCAAGACCAAGAGTGCAGGGATGAGGAGTTAAAAAAAAAAAATAATAAAAATCACAATTCAATACAGCACACGGAAGGACAATTGCCAACTTATGTTCGCCCTACAGGAAGAAAATAAACATTCTCCACAACATCTGCCTCAGAAATCACGCCATTAATGTGCTTAAGAAGAATGGAATAAAAAAACAAACAAAACACACACACACACACACACACAGAATTGTAGCCTCGGCTGAATGCACACCTCACATGAGTGAATCCAGCAGACCGTGTGTGTGTGTGTGTGTGTGTGTGTGTGTGTGTGATGACAAAACAGATGTAATCAAGTAGACCACAACAACAGATAAAACTAAGGAAAATAAAAGTCAATCAATCCAATCAATTTTTACAAAATGTAATTAAATAAAAATATCATTAATGCATTATTTTTTATGAATTAAGTTTCATTATTTAACTAATTAATCAACCAAAATAAATAAATAAATAAATAAATTCTTAACTAACTAAATATAATGTGATTAATCAATCACTATAAAATAAAATAAAATGAAATGAAATATTTTGTGGCCTAAAATCCAAGGACACATACATTCAGAAGAATTTAATACTCACAGCCTTTACTCAAATTTATAACACAGTGTTCATAACGCCAGAACATTTTTTTAATTACATTTTTTTAAATGATTTAATAATTACTTTCTAAGGGACACTACACTTTGTTTTGTAGTTCAATTTTGTAGAAATGAAGGCATGAAAATTTTAGTCTAGAACTTCTTCTGATGTCCATGATGACATCTGAATCATGTCTAACAAATAATAAATAACGAATTAGGATTTTTTTTTTTTTTTTTTTTGGCAGAGGCGCCTTGTTGCAGAGAATCAGGGCACAAATATTGATCACAAATCCTTTCCAAGGTTCACAGTTCAGAACAAAAACAGTTTTTTAAAGTGCATAAACCAGCACTCTCTGACATTTTTCAAACAAGACCTTTTGACCGAATCAATTTCATGTTTTGATATTCAGTCAGGTTCGTGCGTACGTCGTCAACCTATCTGTGCTGACAAAAAGATCCAGAGCGCCTCATATCTATAGGGAATGGTTTCATTTTATTGACATTAGGTCTAGGTGTACAAAACAACCGTCTAAAGGTTAACCCTTTGAATGTGGCTTTACTTTATGAAGAGTTTGTTAACGCTCTGAGCTGTATCTACTGTACCGACGTGCATCTGGAGAAATACAGTGATTCAGAGTGATGAATAATGTCTGGCTCAGTGCAATCAGGAAATCACATGGCTACATACTTAGAAATACAACAGGGGCTATCTTACTATGCAGTGCCTTTAAAAAAAATAAATAAATAAACGAGAGGACGGCATGATTAAGCCCTGACTCTGCACTGTATTATATTTGGAATGGCTAAATATATCAATCCTACGTTATGTATTTGTTATATTTGACTACATCAGCAGATCTAGGCTTCTCTCCTCACTTAGATTCATGCATACACGTCCATAATTCCATACCTAAGCAGTTTACGTGGTCCAGGACGGTACAGGTGGTGTTGTAGCGCTTGCGAGGGCAGGACACGGTCATGCAGGTGGTAGAAATGTTGCAGTGATACTGCGTTGGATCGAGCTGCCAGCAAAACTGACAAGCTGTGGTCAGGTTAAAGACGGTCTGCTGCCGGTCCGAGGCGTCCTGATGAGCATACGGCACACACAGAGCCATTACATAACTGTACAACTGCTGAAGCATCATCAGTGTGTCATAATTTATCACACGCATACATTTAAACAGTTCTCCAAAAGTATTAGCACAAAACAAGTACAGTGGAACCTCTGGTCACGACCGTGATCCGTTCCAGAACTCTGGTCATGACCTGAATTGGTCGTGACGCGAAAGTAATTTCCCCATAGGATTGCATGTAAATACGATTAATCCGTTCCAGACTGTACAAACTATATATAATTTTTTTAAATGATTTTTAAGCACAAAAATAGTTAACTATATCAGAGAATGCACAGTGTAATAGTAAATAAATGTAAGAACATTGAATAACTCTGAGAAAACCTTGAACAACAGAGAAAACTAACACTGCAGGAGCTCGTGCAAGGCCAAGTTCACGCTAGAGCCTTACGAACCGCTCGCTGTAAACAATTTTTTAATCTAGAGTTTTAAACCCAGGGGAATATTTAACGTTTGAAAAATCCTTAATTTATACAGAAACTAACCCTAAACAACCAAGAAAACTAAACTTGCATGAGTGGAGTTCTGGTGTGAAGGAAGTGAGGAGGAACCTGGGTTTAGAGGAGCTTACAGTTTTGATGGAGAGTCCGGCTCTGTGACGGAGGGATGTTAAAGTGTTTTCTCTCTTGTGATTTCCTCTATTTCAGAGGCTTTTGGTGTTTTTAGCTGTTTAGATGGTGGACCAGACTTCACCAAATAGCACTCTAATGTGACTTGCCTTTTCCTGCGCATTATAACTATTCAGAAATGCCAGACTTTGCCGGTGTTTTTGTTCGCCACCCGAGCGTGAGGTCGTGAACAGATGCATAATTTTGGCCAACTTTTAATCGTAACCCGATTTGTACGTGTTCAGGAGCGTTCGTGACCAGAGGTTCCACCATATATATTTATTCACATTCTGTATTTTGTTGCACGTTATTATACACATCAGTCTTTTGCCTACAAGGTTTCATTGAACACTTGTTCGTGTTGCAGTGGGACAGTGAGAATATCTACCTCATTCTGGAGTGGTGCTCCGGCGGAGATCTGTCACGCTTCATCCGGAGCCGGAGGATTCTCCCCGAGCGAGTGGCACGTCTCTTCCTGCAGCAGATAGGTGAGGCTGGCGTCTACGCCACCGCACAGGATTAAAGCCCAGTCGAGCCGGTTGGCTTTCAGAGGTCTTGTTCAACAGATGGCGCTGTTGTTCTGGTCACTAGCTTGAACGAGCACTTTGACTCAATGCAGTGAGAGCTGAGCTCATGGTTAATGTAAGTCTGTTATTATGTTTTTTTTTTTTTTTGTTGCATGTCCAGCCTGTGCACTGAAGTTCCTCCATGAGAGGAACATCTCTCATCTGGACCTGAAGCCCCAGAACATCCTGCTGAGTGGCAACGTGCTAAAACTAGCAGGTACACAGGAATACAATCGCAAAATGAAAATCAGTGATTCCTGGGATATAATTTCTATGATTTTTTAGGAAGAATTCATATTAAGATCATTTATATTAAAGGTCCACTATGTAGTATTCAACCACCTGAATGCCCTTCCCTTTCCTGGCTTGTTTTAGAGTGTACGGTGGTGGCCAGGTGCCCGTAGCGTACTTCCAAGTACTTATATTCACACTCTTGCTTTTTCTTTGCTAAATAACAAATGTGATCCTCAAGCTTGTTAGCCAGCACCAGCAAACACTTAAGATTCCTTTTATTTCTTCTTCCTTGTCATCCTTCTGGTGCTCCTTTCTGCCGATTGTAAAAACGCGAATTGCAGAAGGTGCTCTTTAGAGGTTTTGTCCGTTCTGGGCTACTGTAGTGTTTCAACAGGGCGGCTCTGTAGAGGACAACCTGCTCCATACGTAGAAATAAAGGGCTCGTTCTAAGCTTACGAAAACCCAGCTACTCGTATTTGAGTGTTTATACACTAATGAAAACGTACTTTAATATTACACTCCATTTTTGATAGTAGATCTTGTGTAAAAGTGAAATTAAATAAGTGCGAATATTTAATACTGGACCGAATAGTTTCAATACGTTACATTGGTGTTTGGGCGGGTTCAGCCCCGGGTTCAGCACAGCCTTTCTGTGTGGAGCATGTTCTCCCCGTGTCTGCGTGGGTTTCCTCCGGGTGCTCCGGTTTCCTGTATTACTGTATTGCTCTGCTGTACCCGTGTTAAATGTGATCTGAATCACGTGCCGCTATTCACATAACTATAACCATCGCCGTAGCCGAGCACTACGCAGAGCCCTGCAGGATTATAGTAGCCTAGAACTTCTGATGTGAAATGTATGTTTATCAGAAAGTTTAATCAGAAAATCTCAAAGCAGCAGCCATGACCGAAGCTTGTCCTTGCTTATCACTTTCTCCTTCACTGTCCCGTTATCTCTTCCCTTCATCTCTCTCTCTCTCTCTCTGTGTATGTAGATTTCGGCTTCGCTCAGTACATGTCTCCTTGGGACGAGCAGAGCTCTCTGAGAGGTTCTCCTCTCTACATGGCTCCAGAGATCGTGTGCCGGCGGCAGTATGACGCCAGAGTCGACCTCTGGTCCGTAGGGGTCATCCTCTATGGTGAGAGAGCCTCGGGCATGTTTTTTTGATCTGGATAGCAAAACTACAGCAAACTTTCCTGTAATTAGACTGGAATTACAGGAAGCATTGACAGAAAGCACAATCAGCCGTACAGGCTGATCTGATTAGTCAGGCTGCTAAAGGGCAACCATGCAGAACAGGAAAAATCCAGAAATCCTTTCTGCTGGAAGACTGAATGTCTTTTTATGGAAAGGTTCTCAGGTTATGCTTTTGCTTAAAATAAATAAAAAAAAAAAAAAAAAAAAAAAAAAAAATACAACTTAGATTTTACATATAATCCATTAATGTAGATTTTTTTTTTTCTTCAAATTATGTACGGGGAAAAAAAACCCTAAAACACCAGGATTGTTAGTATTGATTGATTGTTTTCCAATAACTCCTGAAATGTTACCACAGCAATTTACTAACCCTAACAATTTTCTCTTCATTAAAGACCAACACGTCAAACTTTTTATTCATTTATAGCTACATCTAAATAACAGCCCTAAACAGTCGTTCCCTTAACAACCTCTCTTTTGTCTCTTTCTTTAGAGGTGATAAAGATGCATTACCGAGAAAGCTCAGAGTTCACCTTTTACTATTTGCACAGCGCCGGAACTGGAGACTCCTTCTGTAAATGTTATATAAAATGTCTCCTTACAGAAAACTTCACCAAGTCAACAGATACACACTACTAGCTATAACAACTGTCGGAGCCTGCTGTTATAAAAAAAAAAAAAAAATCCACACCGTCTGAGGAATCAGAACCGAGAATCGAACAGTACTGTAACTGTATAATCATGAGTAATGAAGTCTGTTGGAGTTTGTATGGAGTAATAGATATCCGAATAAGTGTGTGAAATAGAATAAACATGCAAACTGGATAGATTAGGTCTTCTTTATTAAGTGTGTGTGTCTGTGTGTGTGTTCTACCTCAGAAGCGTTATTCGGGCGCGCACCGTTTGCTTCTCGCTCCTACGCTGAACTGGAGGAGAAAATACGCAGCGATAAACCCGTCGAGGTGAGATTAAAAGATATACAGGCTTTGAGAAACATTAAACATCAGGTCCACTGTGAGGTCTACTGCCGTGCCATGCTCGCCTTAATTAAACCCAGAGAAAGACATGGAGCTTGTTTAGTAGTTGGAGTTGAGTATATTCAAGCATTAAGCTCTGTAGTGAAGCAGAACAGATTCTGGACACACTGGGTTGTAATTCTGGATCGGACACACCGGATAGTTCAGCGGTGCATATGTAGTGTAGCGTGCATGGCTGAAACAATGCAGATTGTGTTTTAAGAATTGAAAAAATAAGATTGCGATAGCTGTTTAAATCACTCTGTGTGTGTGTGTGTGTGGTATGGTGTTCAGTTGCCAGCCGGTGCCAGAGTATCCCGAGACTGTCGGGATTTGTTACTCAGGCTGCTGGAGAGAGATCCAGACGCACGTATCTCATTCGACGAGTTCTTTCTGCACCCATTTGTGGATCTGGAACACATGGCCAGTGCTGAGAGTCTAGACAAGGCGGTGAGTGTGTGTGTGTGTGTGTGTGTGTGTGTGTGAGAGAGAGAGAGATTAGTAATTAATTAATTAATTAATTATTTCATTTAAATCATCATCATTATTATTATCATCATTATAAAGTCATTACTATGGGTGTTGCCATGGTATTGCTTTGGATATATTGCTGTTGTCCAAAATGTACTTTTTGGGGTGTGGTTTCGAAGGCCGAAGGCCTCGAGACCACACAACCTGCGCACACTCGAGCAGACTGTTAAGCCACACGATTGTGACATACGGAACTTATTTTCAATTTATTTTTCATTTCAATCAGTCTTCGGTTCTGTTTCACTTTTTGTGAAATTCAGCAAACACTTACGGTTTGCTATCTGTCGGCTCTGTGTGTTATCTGGGAAAAAAAATAATAAATCTGTTGCTTGTACACAACACCGGCTCTGTAAAAGGGGAAACTAAAGGCACTTTCGGACCAGAGGAACTTTTTCATAGTTCTCAGAACTGTTGGAGGAAATACCCCCTTTTTTTGTGTGTCCGCACTGCAGGAACTGATAACATTTATAGTTCTTAGAATGCTGGGACCTTTTTTTTTTTTTTTTTGTTTTTTTTAGCTCCTACTTAAGGTTGGAACTTTCCCAAGACAACAGGAACCATGAGAGACTAAATTTATACACCGAATGGTCCGGACTTAATTGTAGATAAGTCGAGCAATTGTTGTTTCTTTTTTAATTAGTCCGTGTGCTTTACAGCAACAGGATAAAACAGAACCTTAAAAAAAAAATGCGCTTGTAAAAAAAAAAAATAAATAATTAAAAAAAAATTAAAAATCATCACCATGACAGCATGCGCTGGTAAACAGATGAGAGAAGCTGAGACCTGAGGTGGAGTGGTTGGCAAATTGAAGTGAAATAAATAAAAAAAAGAGTTTAAACAGAGATGCCTGTGCGCTGCCTGTCTCATTATTGAGACAAATCCATATGGTAGAAATGTAAACGGAGAGGACGAGCACAGCAGGAGACAGAAATGCGTGACGGCTTTGTCAAAATCATCACTAAAATCAATGGAAAAAATCATCAAAAATGGATTTTTTAATTGCTAGGTACTTCATATCTTTGTACCGATCAGCCGAATCCAGAACAGCCAAGTTGGGTCCAGCGTTAAGTGTGAAATGTAAAGATGTAAAACAACAGCCCTTAACATGAGCATTAACGATGAAAGAAAATGGACCGACAGTGAAGTCCAGACATTCCTGAACCTATACGCGACAGAAGAAATACCGTGTGATTTTGATGTTCCTTACGTCACTTGTTCCTGCTGGTGGTGCGAATGCAAACCCTTGAGGGTGTGTAGGTCTTGGAGGTCTTATCTCCCCAGGGGGATGGTTCCTCTCAATTAATCTCTTGAACTGTTTGGTCTGAAAGTGCCTAAAGAAAGTGTCTTGAACCGAGCCACACTGTCAACACACATTGTGTGGATGTGTCTTCCAAACAATCAATAACAGGGCGTATTCCAGCCAATCACACGGGAAGGGGAGGGGGGAGATGGCGGTGTCATTGTCGTCGGCAGAGAACATCAACGGTTTTGGGGGAGAGGAGAGGAGGGAGGTGTGGATTTGTTAGGCTGTTGAGTTCAAATATCAACAATCTTTCTCCAGAATCGATGACTCCAATTTAAGCGATTTGTGTACATTCATACTTCCATAATCAGCACCAATATTCAGTCAGCACCTCCTGAACCAATCAGAATAAAGAATTCGACATTTCTGCTTCTTTCTTAAGCAGTCAAAACCATAACTATGTAATTTCTTACTTTCTTTATCCACGTGCTATAAAGTTTTTTTAAGGTCGAAATTTAGCTTGATTTACATTTTTTACATTTCAGCCCCTCAAACACGCAGTTAGACTAAATCCCAAAAGGCTCCCTATTCTCTCTGTGCTCACTACGTAGGGTATGACCTATGACTACTCCGTTTAAGATACAGCCACAGAACAAAGCTCTTTAAATAACCACCGGAAATTATCTACTTATGCATGATACCTTATATCATGTGTACAACACGTGCTTTATTTTTAGACATTTAATTTTAAGCGTCATGCAGAATTTAGAAAACAAAAAAAGTCAGCGGTAAAGCCTTTCCCCTTTACATGCTCTGAGATGGGAAAGTCTTCATGACGGAGGACTGTGCGATTTCTCAGGAACGTGACATGGAACTTTAAATGTAACTGTTAGCGGATAAAAAGCATGTCATTCTTCAGTACATCGTGGTGGCTGTGGTATAAGAGGAATAAAACATGTCTGAGGTTACCCTGGTAACCAAACGTCCTAGAAAGAAAACACGAGGAGTAATTTTCACGTAGGAAATTTCCAGTAGACACGTATTTTGTCCCGAACAAGGTGGACAGTCTAGCTGGTTTGGTTGTTATGGTTACGCTGCAATTCAATGGATAATTTACTACGGTTGTAATAGTTATCATTAAGAAATTCCCAGCGCACTGATATGGAACTGTGACTAAACCTTTTTCCAGCTGATCTGCTTTCCGTTACACAAAGTTACACCTAGCCAGCCAATCAGAAGAGAGTATTTCTCGTCTCTGGGGTATGAATGTGTTTCAATAGAACTGTGTTAGACAAGTAACGTAAATATGTAAATTCAAGTAATATTTGAGCAGATTAATTAAATTTGATAGCCTGTGTTTGTGTGGATATTGCCAAGTGAGGACATATGTGTGCATAGAAAGGGTGTGTATGTTTGTGTGTGTGTGTGTTTTAAAGCATCTATTCCATTAACAGTCCTTCTTGCCTGCTGTAAGTCATTTACACGATCTCACGGGTTTGTTTGAAACAGCGGCTGCTCCACTTGGATCTTGGAGAGCCTTGACAAACTCTGGCGGAGGATCATGGCGTTTTTACGATCCGTGTTTGTCTTGTTTGCTTATGCGTTTGCAGCTCAGTGTAAATACGATCCCTGTAATTAAACCCATACACGTCTGTGTGAGTGCTCGTTGGATGTGATTGGTGCCAGTGTGCTAAACACACCATTAGTTCTCTCTGTCTTCTTCTGTGCCTCTCTCAGAAGGAGCTGGTCCTGCAGGCGGTGCAGAAGGATCAGGAGGGGGAGAAGGCTGCTGCTCTGTCTCTCTACTGCAGCGCGCTGGAGCACTTTGTGCCTGCTATTCACTGTAAAATACACACACACACACACACACACACACACACACACACACACGTCACATTCATCTAACGTAAAGCCTTGTTAAAAGAATTCCACCAACCTGCAGTTGGGTACTGGTTACACAGAGCCTTCTACAATTATTTGCACCCTGTTAAACATTAGTAAAGAGGGTTAGAATAGAATCCACCTTTTGGTGAAGTAGCTTCATCTCACACTTAAAAAAAAAACAGAAAAAAAAAAACCCATCCTTTAATTGAAAATAAATGTATTCAGAGAAAAACAAATACCTCATCAAGAAACAATTATTTTCAACAAAAACACATGTGGCATAATTCTTGGCACATCTGCGTTTAATATTTTGTACAATCTCTCTTTGGCAATAAAACAGCTCTGATTCTTCTATAACATTTTATAGAAAGTTATATTAAAAAAAAAACAGCAGGATATTTATTTATCGGATATCGTCAGTCAACTATTAATGTGTTGATTTGAACACATGCTTCAGATCATTGTCCTGCTGGAAGATCCAATGACGACCCAGTCTTAGTTTTCTGGCAGAGGCAGGCCGAGTATGATTTAAAATGTCACGGTGTTTTCATGGAATCCGTGATGCCATGGACCCTGACAAGGAAAAAACAGCCCCACAGCATCACAGAACCTCCACTATTTTACAGTTTGGATAAGATTATTTTTCATTATAGCCATCCTTCTTTATACGCCAAAACCCACGTCAAAAAGTTAAACTTTTGTTTCATCGGACCATAGAATATTGTTCCGGTCTTAGCATTTTGTAAACTCCAGTCACTTTTGTTGGTGGTTAACTGACAGAAAAAGCTTTTTTTCTGACATACCTTCCAAATAATCTGTTAGCATCTTAAGGTGGCATCTTATAGTGGTTTTGGTAACCCCAAGAGTGATCCTTGGGGATTTATTTTTTTTTGCCTCTCTTGCCATAATCTTTTTTTTTAAGAATACAGTTCTACGGTGAGTATCTTATAATAGTCTGTAGAAAAATAATAAAATCCTTCTTGTTTTCCCATTTTAATTTCTAAATGAAAAGCTCATGAACGTAACGTACGCGGACTGCAATTCTGTCATTTTGTAGAGGAAACTGAAGACTAAGAGCGAGACAGCGTTTTCCTTAAATAAAGTCGGGCAAGTTACATTCATGACGCTGACCAGCTTTTCCCTTCCTGATCTCACTTCCTTCGTTGAGAGTGAATATTCATTTAGTAATGCTTAAAAGAAAAAGTGACAGATCTGAGATCTGAGGCTACTGGAGTTGGAGATGGAGGCTGGAAGAAAAAAAAAAAAAACTGGGAAAGAAAACAACCACCACCAGATGAATTTCAACATCGTAATGTTATGAATCGCATTTCTTTGAATTTTTAGTTGATATTCAGGATGCTATTGGGAAGATCTGGAACCGTACATGTGAAATGTGAAAGCCTTGTCCTGGGGACATCCTGCAGGGGTTAATTTTAAAAAAAAAACAACAAAAAAAAACATATCATTCAGATAAAATATTATTTCTGACAAAATAATACACAGCAGGAATAGTTATCAGTTATCATGTGCCAGGTTAAAACCGCCAATAAAATTAGACTTAAATAGTTGCATGTGATATAACTTGCGAATTGTGGAACTATTTGTACTGATTTAACTAAGAGTTTACGGTAGCGTTTGATGTTTAGTGTTTAACCTGCTCTGAATCACCTGAGTCAACTGGACGTGAATCATAGTTACTTGGAAAAAGAAAAAAGGTCTTAAATTTGTTGCACATGTGCACATCTACACTCTGAATTACATCCTGATTTCTAAAAATGCTGAAATAAGCTTTCTAAATATGATTTGACAACAGCGCTGGGAAATACCCGTCGTCAAACTTTCAGTGTACGCACACTTCCCTTGCTCTTTTAATATGTGAGGGAGGATATAATCGGCGGATATCTGGCTGCTCTAATCAGGCTGACGTTTCTCCTGATTGGTTGATTGAGATGAATCTTTCTTTCCTCAGATGAAACAGACAGGCAGAGGAAAGAAGCTCTGAGACAAAAGGTGAGTGACAAAAAGGCTGTCCGCTGTCAATCACTAGCCAATCCTGGCCATCTGTGAGCTTTTGGTATGCGGAAGAGGGTAGACAGCACTTTCCTCAGAGTGTGTTACGCTGCCATGTGATGCAGCATGAGGAGCAGTTTGAAATGATACAGTCATGTTTAGTTTGGTCTTTTAGGAAGCACGTCTTAGACGTCATCCTATCTGGATGTGGGCTGTTGAGAGCTGACTGGTGCATGGGAATTGGCAGGTGACAAATTCGTAGAGAAAATGCGGGTGAAAGCTCAGGTTTTGTTTGAACCATGCTGCTGTCGATTAAGCGGAATAAATGATCATGTGGAATTTCTTACAGGTCAACCAGTATGTGTCTCGAGCTGAAGAACTCAAAGCTCTCGTGGCGTCAGACAACAAACTCAGCTTTGAGAAAGCCCAGTCAGCCCGGGACATATTAAGAGGTAAATAATATTTCGTCTAACCAGGGGAAAAAAAAAGAGCACACTGTGACCTCCCAATAAACACAAATGTCTGGAATCAGTGAGTGGGATTTAAACCGAATTGAAGCTGATGTGGAAAATATGAGCAGCGATTCTCTGTTATTATGGCAACTCTCCTGGAGCGAACGGGAAACGGCTAGCTAGGTTTAGACTTTTTCACGGGTGGTTGGACTGATTATCTTTATTCTTCCTGTCAGAAATGTCCCGGGATTATCCACGCTTACTTGCTGCGCTGGATTTAGCTGCTTCTGCTGTAGCGAAGGTGACGCTCTGCCTTTGACCATTTCAAAAATCGTATCTGTTGTGGTGCATTATGGGTGCTATACGACTAACCTGCTGTGTCGTACAGGAGGCGTGTGGGATAGAGGACTACGAAACGCTGGATATGTATCAGCAGAGTTTGGGAGAGCTGCTGCTGGCTCTGGCCGGTAAGAACCTCACTTTCTGTAACTCGCAATGATGTTCTACAGAGAACTGGCGGATCCCGAGCCCCGCCCATGCATGGTTACTGTTGCTATTTGAAAAACAGAGACTCGAAACATTTTACAGGTCCCGATTTGGATTTTCGTGATTACCAACTAAACCACAGATGAAATGCATCACCTCGGAGTTGACAGAGGTGACTCTGGGTACTTCAAGGTGCTCTATGATTAGCTCAAACCACACAGACCGATCCAGTGCTCAGTATATCTTCAATTTGTTCCTGACATGAAGAAAATCAATACCGTCTACTATGTCAGGATGTCAGTTGAGATCAGCTGTGTCTTTTGACCATATTTGGAGATTTTTAATTCAGGCTTTATAATACCTGATTGATATAATGATGGGTAATACCATTGTTTGCTAAGCAGTGACTGAACTGAACTGAATTTAACTTGGAAGCTTGGGATTGGTCACTTACCCCGAGCAAGGCATGTAACCTCCGATTTAAGCGTTGAATGGACACATTGTCAGGAAGATTGATTAATTTCCTGTCTTAGTGTGTGCAGCCAGACTGTTATTATAGCGTTGGCCTCAAGCTGGAGTTGGTCCTAAAAGTAAGGACAGATGGAGGAGGAGGAGGAGGAAAGAGATAAAAACAGGAACCCAAGAATGAAAGAGACGTAGGGAGAGTGAGACAAGGACCAAGTTGGAGAGGAATAGATGGCGAGCAAGAAACTGAATTGAGGTTAAATAGAAAGATTCAGAAAGGGAATGTGGGGGGGAAAAAAAAGGAGCGAGAGTTAGAGAGAAATTTGAAAAGCAGATGTGTGAGAGTGGTATGGAGGGAGCGAGGCCGTGCCGGTGCCAGGGCAGCGTGTGTGGTACCGCTGCTCTGCCATCTGGATCCCATTCAGCTCCACTCTCCTCCACTCACACTGTTATTAAATACTGGAAACAAATGAAAACTGTTATCTCTGAGTGTACGCTGAGCTCGAGCCAACGGCCCAGAGCACAAAATGAGCTGCACAGGACCCCGAGACCACCCAAACCCACGGCATTACGGCACGAGCAAAGAAATAATTCGAGCAAAAATGTTGGCAGTAATGAGTTGGGATCAGTTATCACTGTGGCTTTTAAATAAGACCACGATGGAGCCCAAACCTTGTTAACACTGTTAAAAGTTAAGAGGAGAGTAAATGCTTAAGAGGAGCAATAAGTTGTATTTTTATTAAGATGCCGGTGACGTAGTTGGAAGGTTAATTCGATTAGAATTGTAGCACTGTAGTATTTTACACTATTTAACTTTCAGTACTTCATGAAGTGCAAATCTGGAATGAATTGTGTCAAACTGAATGGAAAAGTGTTTCTGAAATATTGGAGGCACTTGAAATGAGATTCGGATTAGGCGAAGTTTAGGGAAATGCTGCAATCAGCATTTCTGTGGTCAAGAACTGGTTCGCTGTTTGGAAAAGGTGAATTGGAGATGACGTGAAATGGGAGACGAGGAGCTGCAGAAACTGTTGGATGAAGATGCGACACAATCGGCCCGAGAGCTGAATATGGATCATTCTTCTGTTCTAAGGCGTCTGAAGGTGATGGGAAAGATTCTCAAAGTTGGTAGGTGGTTCTACATGAACTTTCAGAGAGAAATATCACTCAGCGGCTTCACACCTGCATTACGGGAGCATTACAGCTTTATTACGAGTTGCTCCATTCTGGAGGAAGTGTCAAACACCGAACGTTATACTGATCAACTGATCAAATTAAGTGAAAATAATCAATGAACTACGATTATCCAGCGACCGTTCACAAAAGAAAATCCTCCTCCTTCTTGACAACACAAGCTCACCTGTAGCAAAAACGAAAAGAT
This sequence comes from Synodontis membranacea, assembly GCA_025674565.1. Classification (NCBI taxonomy): domain Eukaryota; kingdom Metazoa; phylum Chordata; class Actinopteri; order Siluriformes; family Mochokidae; genus Synodontis; species Synodontis membranacea. Next base: position 3,365,415 of record JAOVYU010000038.1, on the reverse strand, counting down.
CCAGCCTACTCAACGGACACAGCGCCATCGGATTTACACTTCTTTAAGCCACCGCATACACTCTCTGGCCAACATTAAAAAAAATAAATACAAGGATACAACAAACTGCATCGATGAATTAATTTCCTCAAAACCGGAATCCTTCTTTCGTGACGGTATTCAATATTTCAGAAAATTGCGAATAAAGTTTGTACAAAATGGACACAGACTTATGCACCACCCTATTAAAATGTAATTACTCCTGGTACATTTGTTAGTTAAAATATATTAAAGGAATGTTTGAATAATATCATTCTTGAAATTTTGTTAAACATTACTAAAAAAAAATACATAATGTCCTGTCCACCCCGAATAGTCAAAGCCCTCTATATCCACTGGGTTTGTAACTTTATAAAAACAATCCGTACTGAATGTAGAACCTTGTTTGAAAAGGAAAACCTCTCTAAAGCATTAAAATAAATGGAGCGTTGAAAATAAACTTGTATTCTTTTTTATCATTTTATTCTCTGTCTTTCCTCATATGTGCAGCCGAACCTCAAGGCCGCAGGAGGGAGCTGCTCCATAACGAGGCGAGTCCAGATGCTGTGCGCTGTAATAGCTATCATATGATGTAATACACTCTAACACCTGTCACTTTAATAGGAACACCTGTGCACATGCTTATTCATGCAGCCTGATGAGCCAATCATCAGGTCTTCAGTTCAGAGCTTCAGTTACGGTTCGCATCAG
>JAOVYU010000038.1:3267703-3269865 GCA_025674565.1 Synodontis membranacea | reverse complement strand
GTCCCCAATCAACCTAATCCCCTCTATGCATGTCTTTGGACTGTGGGAGGAAACCGGAGCACCCGGAGGAAACCCACCCAGACACGGGGAGAACATGCAAACTCCACACAGAAAGACACCTGTGCCGAACCCGGGGCACAAACCCAGGACCTTCTCGCTGTGAGGCAACAGTGCTAACCACTCAGCCACCGTGCCACCCCCTGAAAGAGACAAAAAATGATTAATATCTGCTCTGACGTTATACAGTATATAGTGGATATTATGTTTGATTCCTCAGTTGGTCGATATGCAAGCAAGAATGAAAACAGTGTTGTCCGTGTCACCAGTGTGCCCGCGCAAATGCACACGTAGTCATGTTTCATGCATATCCCCAGACTTAGGCTTCATCTCATAACCTTTCTACACCAGTACAGATACATTCGTAATATCAATTTCAATCAGAAGGTTTGCAAACACACAGTATTTTACAGAAAAATCTTTTTTTTTTTCATCCATGGTAAAACATTGGGCATGACCAGATGTGCACAGGATATTTACGCCATCCTGCCAAATAGTATTATATGGTCTGCTAAGCAAAGGTGGCTGGACAACCAACTCATGCAGAAGTTGGTTGTCCAGCATACTTTTTGATTTTGTCTCGCTGGGGAAATCCTGAATGGTTCTATAACCGAAGACTTTAGTTTTGGAAATCTTCGCAAGTAGCAGAGGCTCATGACCAGGGATTTTGGTCGGGCAAGAGTAACCCTGTGACAGACAATCAAGAGTCGTCACTGATGACTGAGAGGTTTTAGATGTCCTTTGTTCAAATGTTATATCATTAACATTATTAACCAAAATTTTGGTCATCGGTAAACAGACATATTTCTTCTTTTCCTCAAAAAAGAAGTACTGTATTTCTGACGTACAATCATTATCCACTCCATAATCCCTTTTTCTTTCTTTCCCTATAAGGGCAACATATCTTACAATAGGAATCATTCTGTACATCATGGATACACTGACAATTTGTGCTGTCTTGCAGAAATGTTTTATATTTAATTCAGATTATTTTCTATAAATCATCTCTTGGCTGCCACAGAATATTTTTCAACTAGTCAAATCTGCAAAACCCTGTCATTATGAGTCCTTTCCCCTTCTCCTCCTCCTTTCTTGAAGATGCTCACAGTGCAAGTGTGAGGAAGTTTGTTGTAGTTCCCATTTCTGACCACTAGGTGCAATAATAACTCTATGGAAGCTTAAGTGGACCAGTGAGATCACAGCCTCTCACATTGCAAAGCATAAAATCAATAGAAAATAGGCTTATATCTGTCAAATTATAGATTTAAAATAAAACAAAAAAACAAAAAAAATTTTTTTTTGGCCACTCAAAAGATTTAAGAGAGCATGGAGTTATGAATAAAGACTTTATGAAGATTAAACTTTGTTCAACAGGTGATATGAATGATGCTCTGGCTAACCTGTCCCTACGGATGAAACACCACTGGGTGCAGATAAAATGTCTTTAGAAAGCTAGAATCTTGAACCATCCAGTTGAGTGTAGTGAATACAAAGCACTGGATGTTGCACGCAAATTTACTTTTCATGCTTTTTTTTTTTAAATTATTATTATTTTAATTATTTTAATGAATGTCATTGCAGCCTTGATGGAAAAACCAACATGGAGAGAAATATATATATGATTTGAATCTCATTGGAAAGGCACAACAAAAGATTTTAGGCAGCGATTAGTAAGAAATAAGACACTTCTAGTAAATACTCAATGATAGGGTGGTGCGATACAGCCCAGCATGGGGCAAAAGTCAAAAAGCATGACTCTAAGTGTTTTTATTCCTTTTATACCACGGCAATTTGCCAATGATTTAAAATTTATGTTTATTGAAGAACGTCATATTTCCTATCCGTTAGTAATCGTCATTTTGTGAATTCCTGTTATCACTTACACTACAGTAACTATAACATGCAAATGTACAGTGTATAGTAGTTCATTCAGCAGCCTCTCGTTTTTTTCTTTCTCTCATCAAGATAAAAATAAAAAATCCTGAAGTTTTTCAAATGACCAAGAAATAGAAAAACGCAAAATAAATGTTTCTCCTCGCAGAAAAAGTCACCACATTAACATGTTTTGTTAACACATTAAGGGAGCTCATTTTATAACGAGTTTA
>JAOVYU010000038.1:3257703-3262703 GCA_025674565.1 Synodontis membranacea | reverse complement strand
TTTATAGTAACAAAAGCCAAACTGTGTACCGATAGATTTATGAATTAAACCAAAAGCCATACTGTACACATCTAGAAAGGTATTAAACAAGTACAGAAAACTTATAATATAGGCCATTTTAGGAATACGTGCACTTATCAAGTAACTAAATCAAATAAATGTTTTAAGCAAAATCTCTTAAATCAAACTTTATGAAGCCAAGTGCCACTTTAACATGGTTCCATTTAACCTATTTAAATATATACAGTAAACCCTCGTTTATCCAGTTCCAGACTCTACCGCGACAAGTGAAAAACCGCGAAGTAGTATTTCCGCGTATTTAGAGCATAGAAAACCTGTTTACGACCTTCTAAATACGGTTTTTAACATTATTAGAGCCCTCTAGACATGATATAACACCCGAATTTTTGGGAAAAAAGTTAATAAAAAATTAAAAATAAAAATAATTGACTCAAGACAACCGAGTGCAACCCGCATTTTCACTCTCTCGATCAACTTTTTAATGAATATACTGTATTTGAAAAAACCGCGATAGAGTGAAATTCGAAGCGCGAAGTGCCGAGGGTCGACTGTACAATTATATTTAATATTCGTAACTATGTTCGTAATATTCGTAACTTATTTATAAGAGTCATAGAGCTTTCTGTTCCTGGACTTTCCACAGACAGAACGAATATCTCCACTCCATGTTTTTTTTTTTTTTCGTTCTTTTTATTATTCACAGCAAAGAATAAATAAACAAATAAATATCCAAAAGGGGGTAACATCTTGTATTTCCTATTTTAAGATTAGAGTAAGTCTACAATAAATTATTGAACTTATTTATTGACATTTTTCAGATTTCAAGCTTGAGATTTCAGGCTGATCATTTAAAAATTTTTAAAATGTCTAGAAATAAGTGTAATTATCTTATTTCTTATTAATATTAAATTTCTTATAGACTGGACTATGTTCAAGATATTTTCACTTGAAAATATCTGTCTTTTTTTTTTTGGCAGTGTTTATAGGCCTACTGCAGGCTAGTTTTTATGTTTGTTTTTTTTTTTCCCAACTTGCTGACATTTGGATAAATTCAGTTTAATTCAGTCGTATTTTTGTATAGCCCTTTTTAACAACAGAATTTGTCACGAAGCAGCTGTGAAGAAACGTGGATATAGATTTCGATCTTGAATCAGTGAGCCAGTGGCATTTAATCCAAGTGACCAGTCAAATCAGATAATAAGTATAATTATTCACCCCTGGGGGTATAGGAACTCACCCCGGACCCCACTATAAGACACCACTATAGGAAGTGATAAGAAATGACCTAATAACATACGCACACACTTACTTTACTCACATTTCATCATACACACTGACAGATTTACTCGGCATTTGAACTCAGAAGACTTCATATCTTATCCAGCTCATGACAAATGCTAGAGAAAATTATATACTTAGGCTATTTTGTTTTTAAATAACCTTATAAAATTGTCATGACTAATGTATTACTCTTCTTTATATTTTTGCGACATATATGTATTGCAACAATCATAATCATCACAATAATCGCATCATAAAATTAATTGTGCAAAAAAAAACCCCATGAAAAGTAAGAAAAGAAAACGTGTGAAAGAAATGTAAATATGAAAAATATGAAAAAAAAAAAAATCATGACAATAAGAAACATACTGTAGCGTCGGAAATTGGCATGTGAATCATGCAATCATTCACACATGACGCTAGTGAGACGTACGTGAAAGGGGTCGCCGCTTTTCACCCCACTAGCGATGGCCCTGGCGAAGGATTGTGATGTTTTAAACCCAGTACATACCTCCAGACCTGACAAAGCCACTTATCTGCTGACAAATGTGCAAGCGTTCGAGATCAATGCAGGATTTAGGAGTGACAGTGAGCTGCACAGTTTCGCATTTCTGCCTTTCATGTCACACGCAAAAGTTAAACAAAGGGAGCACACCGGGTCATAATGCTTCGATCGTGAGAGAGGCCATGTGTGCGTGCATGTGTGTGTGTGTGTGTGTGTGCGTGTGCGTGTATGTGTGTGTGTGTGTCTGTGCAGGCTGAGTACACAGCAATTATGTTATGTAAACACGAGACACTAGCAGCACACTGCAACTGTTTGAATATACAGATTACACGGTGAATCTGTGTGCTTTCAGCCTCCCATAAAGCATTGTGATTCTGTGGGCTTAAAGTCTGCTGGATCAACAACGTCCCCCTTTAACAAATTAATGGCATGAAACCGCACGGATATGTACCGCGGCCAAATCATGACGCAACCTTGCCCTAATTCACACTGTTATTACTTGTCATGGTATTATGATTTTGGCTTGTGGCTTTGTACATGTGAGGGCCTGAATGGCTGCCCTGTGAATCTTCTAATAAACATCCCTGTGTGTTCATAAGGACATAATCGCAATAACAGTTTTCTCCGATGTTACACTCACGGCCTAATGGTTGAACAAACAGAGTGACAGGCCTCGCACTGGGTTTACAGAATCAAAGCAGTGATTTTACCTTTTCCTTTAATTCATTTACTGTACCTACAGTAGGGATCACATGGCAACATGGTTGAGAAGGTTGAGAAGTACAGGCTTCTCTAGCCCAGCCACAGACCCTAGACATTCCCAAGCCATACCACCCTTTCCGTTTCCACCAGTGCAAACTAGGTGCCAGTTCTGGGCTGGTGCAAGAGGAGTTACCTTCTAAGAACCAGTACGCTTTTTTTCCGCAGGCTGTCCCACCATAGTGCTACATCATAACCCCATTGCATATGTCTGTATTCATCTCCGCTTTCCCAGCAATACTAGTGCCAAGCACGACAACAACAATGGCAGAGTACAGTACATCAACACTACTGGTCCAACACATTTGTGCTGCTCGTCATGATTGCTATGGACACAATTACATTAATAATCCTGCCCCCTACCCCTGACATACAGTAAGTGGTTTTTTTTATTGGTTCTAGTAATAGTGCCACTCTGAAATCAGTATTCACTGCCTTGGTGGAAAAATGGGTAAGAGAAGATTAGACTCTCCGGCCAAGTCAAGATGGAATCCAAATGAAAGTGAGACCAAATCAAACCATCAAATCCATTCTGAAGCCAATAATTTTCATCAGACCAAATTTGCAAATTCTATTGGAGATGATTTGAAATTCTGCACACTCAATCTGGACAACAGATGAGGACATATAATGAAGCCACCCCAACACCACTATCAGTCAAGACCAAAACCATATTTAAACTTGACTCACACTGAGAACAAGCAACCCTAAGTACCCTATCTACAGTGGGAAGGTACATACTGTACATTTATGTCTTCTTCTGAATGAGTTTTTACACTATAAGGTACACTATGTTTCCAGGTAGATACATTTTAAAGGTATTTTAAACAGAAAAAGTATTGCACCAGGAAAGATAGAGACCCTCCTTTTTTTTCTACAGGTGCAGTGTCTGTTGACGATACATGGTGAACGATATAATTAACCCATCGCATTTTATTTATTTATAAATTTACTGTTAGTTACACTGCAGACACGACAGGAAACCGATCCAGAGCAATAAAGGAAGAATACAAAGGAAGACAGATAATAACAAAGCACTGCTTATATAATCCCAAGAGTCATGTAGGGTTTCATGGCCAAGAATTCATACTAAATCTGGGCACGCACAAGCACTGACTCGTCTACCCAAACATGTAAACATTCATCCAACGTAAAGTGCAGGAAATGTGCAGGAAATGACCAAAACATTCCAGATTGGAAAAGTATTTATCTCAGAATCAAGTCAACTGCAGGATGTAACCAAAAAAATTATGGAATGTAAAGTATTTCGAGTCTGATTTGACTCAATTGCAGGAATTGACCCAAATGTTCCATATTGGAAAGCGATTTGACTCTGAATCAAATTGCCTGCAGGAAGAGACCCAAACGATCTGGAATGGAAAGTGATTTGACTCTGAATCAACTCGAGTGCAGAAAACAGGCCAAAACATTCCAGCTCGCAAAGTGATTTGATTCTGAATTGACTCAACTGCAGGAAGTGAACCAAACATTCTGGATTGTAAAATGACTCAACTTGAAATACACTCCAAATAGGAAAGCAATTTTACTTTGAACCGGCCCAGCTGCAGGAAGTGACCCAAACTAAAACTGACCTGAACACATCTGTTTGTGTGTAGCAGAGATAAAGACTGATGAGAACTTCAAGGGTGACCCAGGGGCTCATTAAACTGTGGTCAGTGGCATGCATTTAATTCGCTGACATTGTATGTGTCCTCTTGTCCTCTTGGCATTACTGCAACACAAGGTTCTTCACACTAATCACCTTAATCCTGATGGGTGTGGTCTCTTCCAGGATAGCTCCACCCCCTCTGATATAACATGGGCTGGACTGAATCATTTTTGCACATTGTAGCAGGCCTACACTTAATATCCAGGCTGTGATAAAGATTACAGTAAATGACAAAGTGTTAGAAAATGAGATAAAGTTACATTCACAATTGATTGTAAACAGTACCAGTTAAAAGTTGGCACTCTTTTATTAAATTCATACCGTTTTCTTTATTCTGACTATCTTTTTATATTGGCGAACATTACTAAAGACTTCAAAACTGTGAAATAACTATGACACACACACACACACACACACACACACACATATTTATATATATACACATACACACAGTAAACCCTCGCCACTTCGCGTTTCAACTTTTGCGGCAAATACAGTATATTCATTAAAAAGTTGATTGAGACAGTGAAAATGCGGGTTGCACTCGGTTGTCTTGAGTCAATAAGTTTTATTTTTCATTTTTTATTAACTTTTTTCCAAAAAATCGGGTGTTATTTCATGTCTAGAGGGCTCTAATAATGTTAAAATCTGTATTTAGAAGGTCATAAGTAGGTTTTCTATGCTCAAACTACAAAAATATTCGAATATATATTATATAAATAAAGAATCCTACTTCGCATGGGTAAACGAGGGTTTACTGTATAT
>JAOVYU010000038.1:3235125-3246234 GCA_025674565.1 Synodontis membranacea | reverse complement strand
ATATATTTTAACATTAATGGAAGGAATCTCCAGTGTCAGTACTTTGTGACGTTCAGGAAGTTTTAGAAAGCTCATCAACACCTTCCGGCCAATCGGAATAGAGCCTTCAACCCTGCTGCTGCTGTTTAACGAACGCCTGATCGTACAGAGGAATTTGCGCAATGCTGAAAGTAAAAATGACCTCATCACTGATGACATGCGATGTGCGTGCTGAAATGATGAAACTTTCGGTGACAACAATCCAGTGAGTGGAAAATAAAATCAAAATAGTTCTAGTTTCTGAATGGGTATCGGAAATCACCGAAAATTTCACAATATCATTCGCGTGCTTTAAGTATGCATTTTAATTATTTGCGAACTGTTCGAGTTGCAGTGAGGTCAATGTCTCAAGGCAATCGATATAATTGTTTATTTAAGTCAAACAAATCATGCCACAGTGTTGACATGAATTTATTAACGGTAAGTCATTCAAGGGCATCAGACTAAAGGGAAAATAAAGGTTTGTGGTTTCTGGTGTAAAATCTGGCTGGGTTTTTCCGTTTAACTGGTGGATGAGTGTTATCAGGCAGTGAGAGGAGCTGAACGCTCTCCAGAGGCTTTGCACGCGATCACAGCACATTGCTTCATAAACAAAGCTCTTGCCAGGAGAAGACACCACTACAAATCAATGCAAATCATTTTACAACCTTGGATTAATTCTTCGGCATGATTAATCTAATATAGACAAGCGGATAGTTTATGAAGCGACTTAATAGTTATTAAGTTTTATTGTAAAATTCTTTTATATACAGACCTACGCCTGAGCAAATATTTACAGGATGATAAAGAAGAAAATCAATTCTATCTCAGGCAAAACGTTTGGAACACTCTATAGGAAAATAAATACAAGGTCAATTCATGCTGAATACAGAATTAAACCTCGAACCCTTAAAGGTTCTTGGTTTGTCCCCTTGAGGAAACTTTTAAAGGTTCTATGTAGAACTCTGTAATCAAGGGTTTTAAAGCCTTTCAGGAGACTAAGTTCACTTAACTTTCAAAAGAACCCTTGATGAACCCCTACACTGCTGTTTACTACAGAGAAACCTATTAAGAACATTATTTAGTATTTTTATTATTAGTATTTTTAGAGTATTTTTATAATATTTTTTTATGTTTGCTTATTTATTTATAAAATGTATAGTATTTCATACCTCCAGTTTCACTTTGACTTTGGCTGGAAGATTTTCTTTTTATTATTATTATTATTATTATTATTATTATTATTATTATTATTATTATTGTTATTATTCCATCTTATGAAAAAAAAAAGAAATAAAAATGTTTTTTTTTCCGCCACAAAACCTTCACTATAAAAAAAAAACTGAATAAATAAACAACTACATTGTTAAAAAACAAATAAAAAAAAAATGGATAAAGACTTACTGTATGGATATGGACTTAGTGATTTATAGTTTACCTTGACTTTGGCACATAATGGCAACATAAAATGACCATTATATTATTAATAATTAAACAATTATTTTTAAATTCTTTTTTATTTTAAAAATTATTTTTATTCTTAAAACAACAAAGAAAGGGGTTTGTCCATTCTGGCCCACTGTAGCAGTGTAACATGACGGCTCTGTACAGTAGAAGTACAGTAGATCCTCTCCCTGTGTAGATTTAAAGATTTCATTCTATGTTTACAAAAAACCCCACAACGATTCATAGTTACATTTAATTCTAAAATTATGAAAACATACTTATGAATACTGCATTCCATTTGAGTGTACATTTAACCCTTTATGGGGCTCTAATTGAAATGTAATTGAGTGTTATTGAAAGTGGAGAATATATTTTTTTTTATCAAAGTTCTTCATTTTTATTTTGCAAATCAAGGTCAATAAAGTTGAAATATATGTTTCCCACAAAAAGTTCATATAAAAAAAATGTAAGAAAAACGCTTACTCTTTAAAGGAACATTTATTTATTCACAAAAAAAAAAAAGTGGTTCCAAGAAATAAAATTAACTAAAAATAAATAAATAAATCTTTTAAAATGAATTTTTAATGCATAGGATTAAGTGACAGGATTCACAAGCATGAACGCAAGTATTTATAAATTTAGCCTGAAGAACACAAAACGTGCATGCTCTACTATATATCTACACTAAGGTGGGTTGTTTTATGAGCATGTCCAAATTTAACCACACTGAACTATCACCACGGGAAAGTTTTTGTTTCCAAACGGTAAATATGTGCCGTATCTCAGTGTGCCAGTGGCAGACAGTCGACACTATCGTGTACAAATTCCACCCTCATGTTCTTGTCGCTTCCCTCGACTGAGCCACTGTTCAGATTATCACTCAGCCAAAACGGTCTCTCTCCTCTAATCAGAGACCTCAGTGCTGTGAGCTCGTCCTTGAGACCTGTGGAAGCATTTCAGTTGCTCGCTCTCTCTCTCTCTCTCTCTCTCTCTCTCTCTCTCTCTCTCTCTCTCTCTGTTTTGATAAGGCTGCTACGCCGCGCTCGGCCCGATAACCCAAACTCACACAGCACACGCCAGTTTACTCAAGAAGCCCACTGAGAGTTATGTAAGTGCTCGCAGCACGGCAAGCTACAGGAAAAGGACAGCGTGTGTTCAGATCTACGCTGCGTGTGAAGATCTACGCTGTTAGTATAATATTACTCTCAAAACTAATCTCACTGGCTCTTGGATCAGTAGAGCTCTGCCTTCCATAATCTATTTAAAAAATAGTTTTTAAATCATATTAGTCATCCGTCATGTACCTTAAACTATTCTGAAAGCATATACTATATTAAAATTTCCAGGTAAGACAGGCATATTTTTACCCCCTTGATGAAAAGAAGCTCTTTTTTTTTTTTTTTTTAAATTTATGAGTTTGAGAGTTTATGAGGAGAAGAGAGATTATTACATGTAATTATATGTAAACAAGCAAATCATTAAAAAAAAAAAAAGAAAGAAAAGGAAAGGAAAGGAAAAAAAAAAAGAAATAGTTGATTATATGACACGAAGCAACACCTTTTCTAATAAACATTCTTTGAACTCCATGTGGTTTATGTGTTTTCCAAATCTTAAGGTCACGTTAGGCTACTGAAGTTGTAATTTATGATTCTGCCAGTTAACATGGAGAACAAATCCACTCGTCTTTCAGGACCCGGCTTGCTTTACATCCTGCGTGGCCTATCTTGTTCCGTGTTTGTCATTCTAGCCTTTACTTATTTGTACTGGTTTCTTTTTTTTTTTTTTATTGACACCAGGGGAAATTTGCACATCATAACGTGAGAGCCTGAGGGCTTGTGTTTTTACAACAGCTCGCATGCAACACCAGGAAGAGCTGAGTGAAGGTGCTGTCGTGCCAAAGGTGGCATGGAAATTCCTCCTGAGTTGAACAGAGTGTAAATCACAGCAGCCCTTCCAGTCTCTGTAAATAACACGAGCGCAGAGCTGCGACAAGATGATTCGCACTCACGCAGAACGACTCCTTGAATCAGTGAATCAGTTCACAAGAACTGTGATCAGTGTGAATCAGTTCACAAGAACAAGCACGTTCGGACATGACAAGCCAGTTGTTTATTTAATATCTAGGCAAAAGTTTGAGTTTTAAGGTTTCGGTCATCTCACACCGCCACATGGGGACCATCGTGGAAGCTGTTCCACTGGCAGGCGGAAAGAAATCTGAAACATGCCTATTTCATATTCATATTCTGATGCATCATTTGCAGCTCATCAGATAAGTTAATATTTCACATGTTTTTCAAGATGGTTTTGTCCGCTTCTTGTTCGCGGCAAGAGCTTCCACTCCTACTGAACATTTGTGGCTAATCGCAGACATGCAGCACGGCCTTAACCAGGCTCGACATTACAGAAATGTGCCGTAGACAAATGTGTCACAATGCCCAACGTGCACCACATCAACTGTTATCCTTCCATGACACTATCCTTCCTAAGATAGTCCAAGTTTCCAGCTCAAAAATTCCACACTATCTTAGAGATTTCTTCCAAATTTTGTGTTCATATTTCTAAACTTTATATTCAAGAAACACATAGTACGCAAGGTCCTTCGCTGGAAGGCACCATTTCTCTTATTCCGCTTATTCTAAGCTAGCCTTTTCAGCCTTCGAAATTAAACATGCTATTTGTTACAGAGCATTTTGTCTATTTGCAGCTGGCCCTTGCCTTTAATAAATACAAGTCACCTGCTTTATCCTGTTACTGTTAAACGGTCAATTGTAAATGTCAAGGGGGGACGTTCATTCGTTTGTATTTACTGTATATTCAGTATATTTAAAGAGATGTACTGTACATTGTTTTCCCTGAACTAACTTGGAAAATGAGTAATATATTCTAGGAAAAAGATGTCATGTGCAATGATTAGAACAAGTTAGTTCAGGGAGAATTTTGGATGTACTCATTTCTAGTGTCTGCATGTTAACTGAAACTTGAGACTTTATTTTCTGTGTAAAACTATCAGTAGATTCCTTACGATCTCTGCCTATTAGTTATTGTCTATTGTCTTGATGTTGCATAAGCCAGATGCATGCACGCACGCACGCACACACGCACACACACACACACACACACACACACACAAAACCAGAAATAGAAAACTGAAAAAGGTAAGAACTCAAGTGAGCTCAAGATTCTTAAATGGATACTGAATATAACATTGGAATGAATTTCAGTGTTATATCCATTTACATTTTGTGTGTGTGTGTGTGTGTGTGCACATTTCCTATACAGTGTGTACATCACCCTTATATCAATTTATCTATCAGCTCGTGCTCTTTTTAAGCTGCTAATTATATCATGCTGTAGGTATTAAGTTCGATTCAACTGGTAAGTCAAATGAATCGATTCACGTCAGCGAGTCATAGTGATCATGGCAACCACAAGAATTCCCCCAAATAGGCAAATGAATGGATTTTATTTAGCTGGAAATAGAAATTTCTGGGGTGAGTGTAAAAAAGACAAGTGCATAATGGAAATGTAAAAAACAAATATAAAAGAATGTAAAATGAATGTTTCCCCTCCACGCCAGCACAGTTCACACTCTCTAGAGTTACAGAGTGACCTCTAATGCTGACTCGCACTTCCGGGTCAGGTTATATATGGGGGTTCATGATCCATAGTAATTGCTATACATGTCTATATCATGTATGACCCTTGCTCTGCTTTATTGACTTTGGATCAGCTTTAGTCTTCTGTGATTGTTGGAATTTTGAAAACAGACTGTTTAACACCACTGATATTTGGATCACAGTCGAGCTTAACGTTTTCTTTATTAAAAGCTTTCGCTCATGGATCCTCACACTCTATCTGAATCTGTGCATTTCATAGACCATGATTCCTTCATTCTGCTAATTCTTACCAACATTATGATATTTAGGACTTCATTATGCCCTGTGATAGACTGGCATCCTGCCCAGGGTGTACCTTTCTCTCGCCCGAAATCAGCCGGGATTGGCTCCAGCTTCCACGGAGAAGCGGAATATTTGTTGGCTAGATGGACGGATTTATGGATGGACGGATGGATGGATGGATGGATGGATGACTTCACTACTTGACCAGGCCTAAATGCATGCTATGTGATTTTCCTCAGTATTTCCTAAAGATTGACTTTGAAGCTGAAATGAAAGTGTTTTCCTTACGGTGTCGATCACGTGGCTGTTACCAACCTAGCTCCAAGCAGCAGGTTGGGAATGCAAAAAAAAAAAAAAAAAAAAAAGCCAGGAAAATTTGCATAAATCAAGGAGGTTTGCTAAAAAAAAGAAAAAAAGAAAGAAAGAAAGAAAGAAAGAAAGAAAAGAAAACAGAGACTACCCCTGCTGGGATAAATGGGAGTGTTGACGAGGCGTCATTCCAAACACCTGCTGCTTGGGGAAGATGAAAACATAGTCCTGCTTTCAACAGGGATCAAATGCTCCTTTTCATGTACAGGATCAAACTGTCTCCTATCTGATGTTCGGTTTCCTTCATGTCTGTCACGCTGAGTGATTAGACGAGTGTAAAACGTGGCAGCGTGTATGTTGTTTGTGGAATAAATTGCTTGTTTATATTGAGTATTGTTTTTATTATTCTGCCATATGTTTTTATTTCAAAGAGAACTATGAGTAATAAGGAAGTGGGAAGTGGGCTGCAGTTGATAATAATAATAATAATAATAATAATAATAATAATAATAATAATAATAATAATAATAATAAACCAACTATTTGAGTAGGTTCTGAGTTTGTATATCTGTGATCAAGATGCAGTTGAGTGGCTAACCCTCTGTCATTAATTATTAGTCATTTTAACAAAAGCCAGATCGACTCATTGTGTAGGTCACGGTGAAGCTGAAGCCAATCCCAACTGACTACGGGTGCAAAGGCAGGGTACACACAATCCATCGTAGTTCTAACACAGAGATGAACAACCATACACAGTCAGATTCACACCGAGTGGTAATTAAGAGTAGCCAGTTGATGTCTCTGGGCTGTGGGCGGAAACTGGTGTACCAGGAGGAAACCCATGCATTCATGGGGAGAACACGCAAAGTCCAGACAGTTTGAATGGTTGCATGGTGGAGTTTGAATGTGTGAGTTTGCATGGTCGACCCAGGGACTGAACGTGGTACTTGCTTGCCGTTAGGCGACAGTCCAACCACTACACCACCACAACATGCAACATCACTTTACCATAGTAATGAACCACAACAGTGACAGATGCTGCAAACTTCAAATCTGCATTTGAACATGCTGAACAACAGAATAAAAATAACGGGACTTTATAACTGAACGTTTTTAATGGTAACCATTTTGTGTCACTGACAGGCACCTGGACACTTTTTTGTCCCAAACATGGTTGTCTCTGCCAGGAGGTTAAAACACCGCACTGATGGACTTTAACAATAAGACATCAAAGAAATGCATAAAGAAGCATTACAAATGTAGTCTCAGGATATGAACTATATTGAATGTTCTGAGTTGAAAAGCTGGACTAAGATCACCTCTACAGGGGTCTTCAACATTATTATACATTACAGGGAAAAGTAATATTATTATGAAACCATCTTAAAATATCACTTAATTCCCAGATAATTCTCAGAACTAGATAGATAGATAGATAGATAGATAGATAGATAGATAGATAACAGATTTTGATGTGTGGGATTCATGGTTTTTGATTGACATGTTTTTAAACAATGAACTCTTTCCTAAACAAATAGCGTGAACAAAAAAAAAAAAAAAAAAAAAAAAAAAATCCACATGATCATATTGCGCAAGTGCTTCGGAAAGCTATGTGGCAAAAAAAAAAAAAGTCATTCTGAATCTGTGACTTCCTTTCAAGCTGCTAACTGTCAGGGTAACACTGGACTTGACAAATAACCGCGATTCCCGAAACATACCGCTGCCTAGAAATATAGCCACAGTGGACTACACCTCCCGACACACGCGGACATTGTCGCATCCATGGTCACCAGACGTCTGATCACATTCACCTGTTCACAATCAGTCCTCACGGCATGTAAAGACTCCGCTCACACATCACACATCCACTTCATCTCTTTATGCACTGCATCCACACAAGCCAAGGTACCTTGAACATTACCAGCGGGGAAACCCACACCACAGTGGTCTCATCATCAACAAACTCCCAACAATACTGTCAACCTGCTAATCATAGACCACTAATAATTTTGCATTCTAATGGGCATACACTGCAGGGTTACATAATCTTCACTGAATTGCACACACCTCTGTCGTGCATAAACAAAGGCTTTCGCAAGCAGCTAATGGCATCCAAGTACACGCTCAACTATGCACGTCTGACAGGCCATAGGGATACGGGTTATTAATGAGGAATCATAAACGTTTCATGTGTGCTTGGATTCTGAGCTCGTTTAATGATTATCAGTGTTGGGATTTTTGGAAACTCTTGTAATGGCTTTATCCTGGTCAGTGGAGATGAAGTCAAGGTGGGAATACACCCTGGAGGGATTGGCAGTCTATCACAGGCACCATGCACGCACACACACACACACACACACACACACACACACACACACACACACATTTAGGGGCAGTGTAGCATCTAGCTAATCCACCTGTCATGTTTTTGGAAGGTGGAAGTAAACTGGAGAACCTGGAACATGTGAAACTCCACACAGACAGTAACCCGAGCTCAGTCTAAACAACGCCTCCAAATTTGAATCAATAACAGACTTGTATTTAATCAGGAAGATATCAATCACCAGGGGTTACTGCTACAAGATGCTGGACATGACCCAAAAAAACTGAAAATCAGCAAATGTATCATTTTTAATCTTAAATGAATTTATAAGAAATTAAAAGCTTGTTTTTTTTTCTTTTCTTTTTTTTTTTTTTTTGCAGGCATTTGTAGGTTCCTAAAATGGTTCTACCTGAATCTGTTCTTTTTTTTTTTTTTTTTTTTAAACACTTGGTTTTAGAGCTCTACATAGAATATAATGTAACTCTTAGAAATAACACACGACGCTCTCAGTGAAGCAGGTTTTGGCCCAGAAACACATCATAGTACTCGACCACACTTCCTATTCGCCGGATCTATCACCAAGCTACTTTTTTTTTTTCTTGTCCCTAAAATCAAGTTCTGCACTCAGGCATCTCCATTCAAGTCTGCTGCAGGAGAGAAGAAGAAAACGACTGAGATTCTAAGATAACTAACGGTGGAAGACCTACTGCACTGCTTTGATCAGTGGAAGAGCAAAATGTGGAGCTGAAGAAGGAGTATATACTGAAGGGGAGACTAACTGAAATATACTGTATATATACACACACTCACACTATCTCTCTCTCTCTCTCTCTCTCTCTCTCTCTCTCTCTCTCTCTATATATATATATATATATATATATCTTTCTAACCATATTACTTGCATTTAACATTTTAGAAACATGTGCTACGTGCGCTCAGGCTCCAGCAAACAGCATCGTTCACCAGTACGGACACGTTAGATATCTGCAGGTTTTCTAAATTTATCGTCTCAGGTCCCTAAAAGCATTCACCTGAGAATGGAGAGGCAACGAGGCGTCACGTATCAGTTCAATCTGAGCTTTATCTTTGGAACACACACACCCACACACACACACACACACACACACACACACATACACACACACACAAACCCTGCCTTGTCCTCCTTTCACATTGGTTTATGGGCTTTCACTGGCGTGAGAAGCAGCACAGAGATTGTGACATATCCCATGTGCAACCTATATAAACCAAAGAGGAGGGCTGAATGGTGGTCCTTATCTTTATTAGACAAAAATCTGATAATAATTCGATTGATGTATCATAATGGAAAATCAGACATCAGGCAAAGCCGACTAAACCACCTGAAATCCATCCATACTGTATGATACGGTATTAAAAGCACTTCTGTAACTGGATCTGGATAAGAGAAAATTTCTATCTGACTATATGTTTCATTTAATGATTTATTATTAGTGAACCTTTTTCTGAATCTGTGCATACATTCTTCAGATGGGGGTGTTTGTATCATGACACATACAGACCAACACCGTAGATCTTCTCAAGCTCTAATACTCACCTCAAATCGCACTATTCTAATATATGTCTAGAAAAAAAAAAAAAAGCACTGATTAAATATGGAGCGATGGACACTTTTGGTACTAACCTGTCCTGTCATGCATCACGGAACAGAAGAGGAACTTGTACCAGATGACAAGAAGACCCAAGTTGCATTTTTTATCAACACACCAACCTACAAAAGACTGGTGTGCCTTTTAGGATGTGTTTTTACTTCATTCTTAGTGTTCTTGTTATAGACTCAGAATTCACCATCACACTGATTCTACATTATAGTTAAGAACCTAATCTGTCAAAAAATATCTTTTAATTATCAAAGACTGCAGGTAATCCTATCCAACCAAGAAACTATCTAACTACTGATCTGTCTACTTTACTCACTGATAAAGACAAACAGTGAGTCGGGATTAGTGATGACAATTTAATATTATACACTAAGCATGTAGTGAAATTTTTTTTACGAACTCTGTTATTTTTATGAAGATGAAGCCTCAGTTTTCGTCAAAAATGTTCGGAGATTTGGGAAAGCCTGAAGTTTAGTTGGAAAATTCTCGAACGAAGCCAAAAATTTTTTTTCCAAAGTTGATTTTTTTTAATATAACATACTCTAATATATTTTCCGTAAACATGCCATACAGCATTTGACCAGAATGACATGGAAATGTTTGTATTTAAGCTCACGTCTAAGTTTTCCTCCTACAAATATCGTGTTGTACTGTATAAGGAGCCAGTTCGGCAAACAAATAAAATAAAACAATTAAAAAAACAACAGCCTAAAACCTGTCAAAAACCTTCCCAGCTATGTGTGATTTCCTCACACAGTGAACGTCATGCTGTAATCAGTTTGTGGCTGTCAAAATGTCCGCAATGCTTCTGTACCATCACATCATCATCAAAACAGAATATATATATAAGAAACCAAATTATCACCTTCAGCTGAGAGGAAACTGGTCTGGATGGTCAGGAACAACCAAGGAACCATCAAGGCACAGGGCTGACATGAACTGGAAGCTGCTGGAACACTGTCTAAAGTCAAGAGAGTGTTACATCACTATGGACTGAGAGGCTGCTGACCAAGAAAACAAAGCCTCTTCTCTAAACTTGACACCTTCAAGCTCGATTAAAGTTTGCAGCTGACCACATGGACAAAGAAGAAGCCTTCTGGAGGAAGTTTTATGGTCAGATGAGACAAAGAATTGAGATGTTTGGCCACAATGACCAGAGGTACTTTACCAACTCTTAAGCATGGTGGTGGTAGCATCATGGTCTGGGGCTGTTTCACTGCCAGTGGAACTGAGAAAGTGGATGGAATAATAAGGAACCTCAGAATTCTTCAGCAGAACCTCAAACCATCAGCTAGACCAGGGGTCGGAGGAATTTCTAGTGGTATGCTGATGGACTTTTCGTGACGTCACATGCCGCGACTCAGGATCAACACGATGGAGCACGGCCCCTCGCTCACTAAAGACGCCCTCCTGCTTGTTAAGTACGCGTCCAAGCCCCCCTGCTCACTAAAAAATGTGTCCACACCCTCCCTCG
>JAOVYU010000038.1:3156205-3166983 GCA_025674565.1 Synodontis membranacea | reverse complement strand
AGTCATAAAATAAAAATCTGTAGCAAAGTTGTACTAAAAAATTGGGGGTGTTCTAAAACTTTTGACCGGTAGTGTATCTAACAGTTGAAATGGTTTTGTGCATAACAGACTCCTGACGTGCACTTATGATTTGTCATTTTTGCAGAGCGTGAACTCTGATCATTTGCTATAAAACAGTCTCTTGGTGGAGTTTTTTTTTTTTTTTTTTTTAAACAAACATAAACTAGCCAAACATGTGACCCTGTCATTTCACTATACTGAAAAGCGATTGGGGCAGCATGATCCATGCCCCAATGGGCCTCTATTAGTGTTTGCTGCTGTTCCCATTTTTACCACTTGTAATAGCTATTAATAATTATTATTAATTATTATTAATTACCTCTGGTGCAAATCAATGGAACCTTAGCTTACTTTATCTGTTAAATGGCAACAATTTTAATGAACAGATAATTAGTATTTCAGAGAAATATTAAAATGTATGGAGTTGTGAATGGGGTCTTTAGGAAGAATGAAGGTCACTGTGTATGATTTAGGGGCATCTATTAGCAGACATGGAATATAGTATTTATAAATAATTTCACCCTGGATGAGACACTTGTCCAGTTCTCATTCACACCGAGGGGCAATTTATCTTATTCGACTGACCTACTTCCATGTTTTTGGGAAGTGCGAGGAAACCAGAGAACCTAGAGGAAACCCACACAAAAACAACTGGAAAACCCTTTACACTCCACACAGAGAGCAATGTGAGATCAGGATTGAATCGGTATTGAACGAGAGCAGGATCGAAACCCTGGGGCCCCGTATTGTGATGTCCTCCACTAACAGCATTTCTTTCTTATATAAAAATTGAACCATCTCACCATCACTAACTAATATCATTATTTACAATTTCTGTCAGATTACTGTTTATTTCCTTTATCCTGTGCCATGTTTTGATTAACTGTATTTACTCAATAACTTTATTTATTACATGGTTATATTGCAACATTCATATTCTCAGCATCAAACAGAATAAGTTCAATAGATCTTGTGTTATGATTTCCTTTTTGGACTTGCCAATAAACGTAATTCGTTTCTTTAACAATCACTGGCCGACAATCTTTCTCTCTCACGCTCTCTCTCTCTCTCTCTCTCTCTCTCTCTCTCTCTCTCTCTCTCTCTCTCTCTCTGTCCCCTTGATAACAAGTTTCCAGTCAGCCTTATGTAATGTTCACTCCATGTGCAAAATACTTCATCTAAGCAGAACCATGTGAGCTTTGGGGAAGGAAAACAGCATGACATTGCCATGCAGTCTGATATTTCCTCTTACAGTGTTGATTTACTCCAAGCTTTTCAAGATGCAGATAACTGACCCATGTTCCACGGGTGCATCAGAAAAACATGTCTGGCATCCAAAAAAAAAAAAAAAAAAAAAAAAAAAGCAGCATGGTTGGAAAGTTTTCAGAGTGGAACATAAAATCAGACCATCCGTTTAGAAGAAAGGTTCTGAAGATGGGTGTTCTGCTCAAGAATCTGACATAAAGCCAGATTCGGTGCTATGTAATTTAGAAAATTTGGTCAATTAGGTCTAACTGTGGACATGTACTACTTGACACACCCACATCATGGAGCCATCACCTTGCAAACTACACCAGTCTTATTAGACTTTGGATTAGGATTGGGATTAGGTTAAGGTTTGGGTTAGGAACTTCCAGCAGTACTTCTGGTCAGCTGTAAGTCTACAGATAGACCTTTCTCCCCTTGGTAGCTACTGTAGTCCTGTAGTTAAGGGGGCATTTACAGTACAGTATGTGTAACTTTAAAGTCTGATGGCATGTGAAGGCAGAATCATTTTCACCATTTTGACTGAAACTAGCAAGGAATCGAATTCTAGGAAGTTGTTAACCTCAAATACTTGCACTATGTTGTATTCCCTGAACACTACAAGGTTCAGTCCCATTTAAAATCAGTTATATTTGTGACGAGAACACAGAAAGCCTTTTTCAATGATTTCCGAGAAATCCGCCGAGCTCCAGTGTTTATCAAGGAAGTAGGCGGAGGTTGCGCAGTGCGTAACGAGGCATTCAGTAAACATAATTTTAGCTAATAAAACATTAGTGAATATTTCCTAGCCCTGCACTCTCAGTATTACTCTATGAATTCTTGCTCCAACATTGTGTCTGTGAAAAGGCCAAGCTTTTAGTGCTTCCTGTATTGCTCAGTGCTTGACTCCAGCCTACAACATTTTTTTTTATATATTGCCTAGACCTTTTGTCTGCTTAAAGAATCGACAGTGATACGAGTGCTGCAAGGCTGATTTTCCACAGAATGACCACAAAACCAGAAAAAAAAATTAGCTGCGGAAAGAAGAGAAGAGAAATTCGAAGCAAAACAAAACATGACGGTTTTGTGTTAGTGCTCAGAAGTGGTGATCATCAGTAGGCATATGAACATTAAGCATAACAATAATCACCCATTAGTCATTAATCATTAATTCATTTTATTATTGCAGAGGCATTATAAACCAGGTTATGCTAATCAGGAAGTATCAGATCTCTGTTGCGTGATTTCATTGAACCGAGAGCCCGTCTATTACTTAGATACTCTGTAGAAATCTGTCCATCATGTCTAGTAAACTTATCAGATGCTCAAAATAAAGTGAAAGACATTTGCATGTCTGTAGTGTGCAGTGTGTGGCAACTCGCACATTCTGAATCACAGCATCAGAAACATTCAGATCGTATCAAAACCAGCAAATGAATGAAATGAAACAATCCGCAGTCAACATGTGGCATCATAATCCTCAGCTTGAAGTCCAAAGTGACTGGATCCATGAAAAGAAGATAGAAATCAGACATTTAAAGTCAAACAACTATGAACGTACTCATGACTGTGATGTTTAATCCATTAAAATAATCCATG
Source organism: Synodontis membranacea (assembly GCA_025674565.1). Taxonomy (NCBI): domain Eukaryota; kingdom Metazoa; phylum Chordata; class Actinopteri; order Siluriformes; family Mochokidae; genus Synodontis; species Synodontis membranacea. Next base: position 3,164,079 of record JAOVYU010000038.1, on the reverse strand, counting down.
TAGAATAATCCATTGCTTAAGTAAAGTGCAGAAATAAAATGCCCTAGAAATGTCACATTTTCCCTTATTTTGCCTATTTTGTCCTAAATAGCTACGTGGCTGGCTAACCACTAGTAAACCAGCTCACATTTATCAGTAAAGGATTTATTAAGTAGAAAAGAGTTGATTTTTTTTTTTTTTTTTAATTTTCAGCTATTTAGTTTAGAGTAGAGAACTATGCTTAAATATACGATAACAGTTAAAACTGTTTTTATCAGTATTGTTTATCAGTAACATTAGCTAAGTTTGTTAGCTGTCTGGATAGCTGCTAGCAAACTAGCACAGGTTTATCACATGTGGACCAAGTTGGGGTTTCATGTACATTTAGATGTAATCATATTTGACCCAGGCACCCGACTAAGCATGTGAAGAAAATGAGCCATTAAACGAGGTTAACAATTTAAAAATCGTGTTTTTGAGTTTTTGCAAATTTATTCTTTTATTAAATTATAGAAACTACATGTTAAGCTCCTTCTTTCAATAATCTACTGTACAGTTTCATTTTTATACAGTTTCGTAAGACTACACATTGACAGGCTAAATCCTAGTGGCTAAAGCCCACAGGAAAGTAACAATAGTAAAACACACACAAAAACAAAAAGTGAGAAAAAGTTTAATTTATGACAGGTAAATGAGGCACACAGCCAAAAAAATGTTTGCTATGTTATAATTTCTCCCAAGGTTCCACATTTTCTTTTACTCAGAGTCAAGGTAATTCATCAGGTAGTCTTGACTTTGGCAGAAACCTAAGGGCCGTAGTCACATGGCTGAAGTGAAGCACTTTATTACATGTTTTAACAAGGTTTTAAGTTGTTATCTGTCTTGTATAGTACATAAAATACGACATGTTTGACCTGCTGCAGTTCTCTAGACAGCCACTATTAATGAATACCTTCGATATCATATTTTAGTGAGTCTGTATCACCTTACACATGATCGATGGAGCATAATTTCAGCATTATTAACAGTGTGCTGAGGGAGTGAAGTCATGGTTTATCATACAGTAGCCTGAGAGGTGTGTGTGTGTGTGTGTGATCTGATTTTATTTAGCACATGGAACATCTGGAGTTGATCTTGCGCGATGGTGCTGAATGCAAAACATATTGTGTAGAATTTTGACTTAAGTTCCTTATAGAGTTATAAATAAATTATGCACGTTGCCTTAAAGACTTAAAAAAAAGAATAAAAAAAGACATAAACTTAACCTCTTGTTTTTGGATGGCATAGAAACAAATTTCAGCATTATTTAACATGGCCAGGTCTGGAAAACGAAAGTTGGTGCTAAGGTTATTTGTAGCTTATCTAAAGGACAATCAGGATATGATAATGAAATTTGTATAATTTACTCACTCAATTTAAGAGTGACATTTTAGCCACCTTTAGCCATATGACTGACCTGATCATTGTGCATGAACGAACAGAATATAATTTCCAGTGGTCCGGTTTTCAGAATGGGGATTCCTTTTGGAGCCACTATCTTCTAAAACCAAGAGTGATTTCCAGACCAGGATTCATCACCTTACTTCCATTAGTGAGTGCAGACCAAGCCTACAATAAAATGGTATAAAGAGTAATTGTGGAAAAATGAAGTTTTCTGTTGTGCTAGACAGCCAAGTCCCACTACTGAAGAGTCTTTTGAAGGGTGATTTTTTGTTTTGTTAACCTTTGGTAGTTGGAAAAAACTCAGGTTATGCAAAGGATGGATAAAAAGATAAATTGGTAAAGCAGTAAAGCCAAGTTCCCAGTTTTTATACAGTCCTAAAAGACTTTTTGCAATTCTAAGCCATCATATTAAGCCATTTATATGTAAATTTGAAGTGTTTCATTTCTTTTGGGAACATATTGATCTTCTTCTTTAGCTCTAGTCATGTGTGGCATTCCTCAGGGCTCCATTCTGGGTCCAGTGTGGTTCTTCAAAATAGCTGTATTACTAAACAGAAACATTTCCAATCCAGATAGAACATGTGTAGGAAAGTATATCTGCATCTAATAATGTGAGATTAGGATTCTAAGAGGAAATTAAAAGATGTTTGTCCCGTTCAAGTTATCCAGGATTTACTGAAAGTGTTCTACCAGCAATTCCAACAGCTGGAATGAATCTCTAGCATGTTTTGAATGTCTTGTGGAAGAAGGTTGTGTTCATTATTGTAGACTTCAAATGAAAACACTCTTTGGCCACAGGTGAGAATTATAGAACATAATTTATTATAAATGACTCATTCTGTATAATCTATTCTGTTCATTTGGATGAAATACGAAAGGGGCTGATATTAAATAACCGCAGCCAGGGAGTGATTTTGGCAGCAATCTCAGTGGTATAACATCACAAAAATGGTGTATATACGATAATAAACCCGGATTGTATTCTGGGAATCCGGGCTGTAGTCCTGCAGAATGAGTTCAGCTGTAAATTTTCACAGCTTCACACTGCCTTCTTTAACATATTGTAGTGCAGCTGAAGAAATCCACTGAAGGAGTGTGAAAAATGTGCTGGCACAAACCCCCTGATGGCTAAAGTTTTCCAAGACAGATAGCAGTGGAAGTAATAAATCATTGGCTTCAAGTCTAAAAGTATAGCAGCAAACCTGAGACAACAAAGTCCCCAAAGAGATATTAAATTCAGGAACATGCATGATGACAGCAGGAAAGAGAGAACATATCATTCACACAAAGCATAGACACACGCAGAACCTTAAAATGGTTCTTTCAGAATTCTTGACAACAGTTGCTATTTCTGTAGTTGCTGCAGCACACATGGTGTGTTTCGGTTTCATGGTACCGTATTTAAGATTTCAATATTATAAATCATACATCGATGTTTTTAAACAGTCTGCACAAGTATTACAATGGCAAAGCACTTAAAATATCAGTGAAAAAGATGTTTTCCAACCTCAACGTCTAGCATGATCCATAAAACAGCAGGCTTTTTACTTAAGAAGGAATCAAATGGCGAGTAAATCAAGTTTTAAATGTCATAAGCTGAAGAATTGCTCCTTTAGGTTCAGCCAGTCTGCCTTTCTTCATTTTTTTTTTTTTTGAAGCACATGCTGAGATTCACAGCTCACAACAAGGAGTTTAGTTTTCCCAGCATCTCACATACTGTACGTCTAATGACAGTTCACCCATGCAGTACTTCAATATTCATCCATGCTATTCTATTCTTTAAAACTTGGATTATTATTATGATTTTTTTTTTTTACACAAGATCCCTGCCCATTATTAAGAAGATTGTAATAAGTTACTATAGCAGTTGTAATAATAAAAACCAAACAAATTGGGCCACAGGCCACAAACGATGACTGCAGGTTTTAACGATGGGGCGTTTATGAGGGAGTGAACAGCAGCGATATATGAGGTAGATTGGATGGGAAGCATCTGTTACAATTTCTACAAGCTCCTTATTAAAAGTTCTCTAAAAGCTGCTTATAAAACACAAGGAGATGGGAACGGGGACACACACACACACACACACACACACACACACACACACACACCCCAATGTGACTGCAAGTCTGAAATCACAGGTTGGAAAGGTTAAGGTTAATTAGTGACTTCCTGTAACCTGAATTAAGCCCGGTTTACTTGAGTTTTAAAACCTGATTTTGATCACAGACAAAATTCGCACGTCATACAGGAATCCTTTGGTCATGAGTTGAGAATATACGCATCCATTTATTTATGGCCCCTTTAGTGTCATTGCAACCAAATGCAATCAGTGGCAAGTTCTGTCAGTGTCAGAATATTCTTTATTATTCTCTATGACACTCATCTCACAATGCTATGACACTCATCTAAAAGCCACCTCTAGGAGAAAGGCAAAGGATAATGCAAATCTGGTCAACTACAAATATGGTACCAGTGATGGTGAAACATGAACGAAACATGCTAATGGACAGAAAGCTTATTCGTATTAAGCAGCATCTTCATCATATAATTGGACATGGAGAACATGTTGTCACACGGTCTTAAAAATTGCACAGTCTAAAATTACTTTACATAAATTAAAGTCACCTTTATACATACAGTACACATAATGTTCCTTGATTTTGAAGGTACATCACCCATGAAGTAGCTGGGCTTTGCTCAATTACTCATAGGATTTTAAAGTTCCACCTTCTGGTCATTGGAGCACCTGACTGTAACTGCTGAGCTATAACTGTCCTGTAGCTCTCGTTAATGACTACAGCTTCTGGTAAAAGTCATTATTTTATCATAATCTAAACACTCTGACATGGAATCTCTTACATACGTATTTATTATGAATAATTATTGATTTTTCCTCGACTCTGGGCATTTGTGGCAATCCTCAGGGCTTCATCCTAGGTTCAGTTCAGTTTTCCAAAGACAGAATGTGTGTGCGTGTGAAGGAACATCAGTGCTTAACAATATGAGATTATGGATCCAAGTGCTGTGCAGAAGAAGTTAAATGTTAGAAGTTAGACGTCTCCATGCAGTAAACCAATCATCATTTATGACCAATTGATCATCTGTAATGTGTTCTTGATAAGAGTTAACTTATGAACTTATGGTTATAATTATGAAAAGTGGTCTATTTGGTTAGGAAAGAGTCTTGAATGATGAGGTGATGGTGATGAACAGTTGTGCACTGGTGAAATGGTGTTGATGACATTCCGTTTGGCTATTTAGTCACTTCTTATACCAGATTACAGAAATACTCCAAAGTCTGCATTTCCTGAGTAAATGTTTCACAGCTCACAGGTCATGGCTTTTATTTAAAGAGCAGCACACGGTTAACACCTTCAGATAAACACTCGACCAAGGTGTTTGTGTTCACTCTCAGCTGTTGCGTTGCTGCCAGTCCGCTTTTATATTCCAGTGTACAGATCAGATCGTGCTCATCCTGTACAGAAACACAACACAGATGTGTGTCAACATCAGAAACGCGCTGTGGCTTTGTGGCCCGAGCTGAACTCAACTGGTGTGTGAATGTTGGATTGGGAACAGTCAGAATAATTGATTCAAATCTAAAGTGAATATTGGTCTAGATATCTGTCCGTGTCCTTAATTAACATGAGTAAATGTATGTGGTTCTGCCAGTTGGATGGAGAAATAAATACAGAGCTGGATTTGCACAGGGCATATGAGAGTGAGAGAAGGAAAGAGACAGGAAGAAGATCATTTAAAAAAAAAATCTCAAGGAAATGTCAGATGCTAATGACAGTGTCGTGCCGTTCGCTAATCCATTTCAGCTGTAGCAGCTGTTTACACAGAGCCTCATTAGAGCGTATAACGCAAGCAAATGTTTTTCTCCTTTGTCTAATCTTTCCATTTAGTGAAGAGAAGACAAAGTAAAGGTAGGATCCACAGGAAACCTGAGATTAGCTCATCTTTTTTTTTTTTTCTTATTTTGTGCCTGTGTTCAAAATATCTGGTGCTTGTTGGAATACAAGATTCAGACCACTGGAATTTCAATCCGCAGTATTCCCTAGACGAAAGCACTTGGAAATGTGAAGCATTGTGAAAGCTGTTTTGCAGAAATACAGACTAACCAGCCCTAATTACACAACACCAAAGGAAAGGAATGAAAGCAAAGCCACATGAAAAAGAAGTTAAATTGGGTTTTTCTGCCGTCGAAAATGATGTGAACTGACGGTGAGATTGTGATTAGCGGTCAGCAGAAGTTGCAGTTTCCTAATGAGATGATCTATAAGATGAAGTGACGTGAAGGAAAGAGAGATTTATAGTGAAATGAGAGGGACGGATATTCTCCCATGTTCTCCAAGTTTCACGAGTAACCAAATCGGAGACAATTGCAGTTTAAACTAGACGTGATGGGTGTTTTCCCATCCGATTAGCTTTTAATCAGGTAGAAATTTGATTCCTAAAAAAAGTTTGATCACTGGAAATATTTCTATGTCATAACTTCTTCTTTTTTTTTTTTTTGCATATGCTGCTTGAGAGAGAAATTAGATGCCATCCACAAAGACATAATTTGTCATATTCTTTGTCAAGTCCCAAAATGTTTCAATTGAAATGAATGCTGTTGTAAGTAGACTTCTTGTGCTGGGGAAAAATAAAAGCTTTAATACAGCTTTCCACATAGCTGTACGTTACTAAACCTAAACCTAAGTTTAAACAGACATGCTGTATTAAATGAAAAGTTGTTTTTTTATTTCCCCAAATTGATTTAGCGACATGTCCACAAGGCAGCTAAGTACACGACTAAAGCAGAACATGAAATCTGCTTGTTCGCCTCCGTATTGGTAAATATCAGTATATCAGACAAAGCATATACAAAGTGTATTAATGTATTAGTAATATTAATATTCATAAGAGTTGTAACATCTTTCTATTGTTTTCTCTTTCTCTGGTTTGAGGGAGAAATCGCAACATAAAACAGACATGATGCCAAAGATTATGAAGAACGCACATGTTCATGTTTGCCCCGTTCAGTGAATCCCAATTTGTCCTACTAAAGCCAGCACAAGCCAGTTAAGCATTTATTCATTTCTTTTTGTATTTGCCCTTCATCCTGACAGGCATCAAACTGCCAGGCATGTCTCTTTCCATCCAGTGAGCTTTGATCTGGAGCTGTGGAGACCAGAACCAAGACAAACCACAGACCAAGCGTGAGGATGTATAACACAGGGCTGCTGGTGAGTGTGGGTTCATTTATCATCGTTATACAGTGGCTTTGATGAAAAGGAAAAGGCAGCGTCTTAATCAGCTCTCAATCTGAACTGCTGGACCTGTAGGCTTCCTTAGTCAGACCCAGATGTCAGAAAAGACACGTGCACACACACACACATACACACACACACACACACACACACACACACACACACACATATTTGGCAAATTAAAAACAGAATCTAGAGTTCAAAACACCAGGAAAAATGAAAAAAAAAATAAAAGCAACAGATTTAATCATGATTTAGAAATGCGAGGGATATTGCTCAAAATTAATCACACCCCCAGCTGTCAATCAAACCTAAATAAAAGCTAATAAAACACCTGGATTGTGTCAGGTGAGTATAAACAGCTGTACACGTCAATTATCTGTCTTCTTACCTATGAGCTGTCTTAAAGGACTCTATTAAGGTTATCAGGGGCTGTTTATCATCACCCTGTTTAGATCAATCTGCAATAATTTACCACAGTCCATCTTATTTGTAATTAGCAGACATTTAAGCAGTAATTGGTTATGCTTAAGAATCATCTTAGAGGAGTTGCATTTCATCCCTATTAAAGTATTAATAGAAACACCAATGTGTTACTCCTTCTGACCACAAGAGGGCACTGCGCACTACATTATAGGTCATCTTGTCTACTCCTGTGGTACCCAAATTCTTTACTAAACAAATTTAAGGCAATTCTCTGGTAAAAGCTGAAGCACAGTTTCAAGTTAAAGCAGAAGTATAGAAACTATATTTTTTTTATATACTATATTATATATTATTAAAATAGAAGAAGAAGAAAGAGAAACAGCAGTAAACCGTCTGCCTGTCTGTTTAGTGATTTTAGTTTCTGATAGTTACAGTCAGAAGTTTACATATACTCATCATGGACATGAATGTCATGGAAATATTGGGCTTTTAGTGATGTCTTTGAACTGTTCTTTTTCTACAGAATGAACAGATTCTTGATTTTTTATTTTTATTTTTATTAAAGATGTATGTTGTGCAGCTATTCTTCCCCGGAAAAAGAAATCACTGAAAGCTCAATATTGCCACGTCCATGATGACTGAATGTAAACTGACCTCAACTGTATGTACATGCTTTGAGATTAATATAGTACTTTGAGTATATTACAAATGTAGGAAAATACACTTGCGTTAAAAGAAATTGCATACAGGACGGAATACGCATTACAT